>CAXITT010000531.1:500987-509026 GCA_964033795.1 Lymnaea stagnalis | reverse complement strand
CAGGAGGCAATAGACGCAAATGTGTCAAGTGCGGTCGCCTTGTGGTTAGGGAGGATCAGGAGGCAATAGACGCAGATGTGTCAAGTGCGGTCGCCTCAACTGTTGCCTGTTCCAGTCCCTGGTTGTATTTGGCGGGAATCAAGAATGACACTTATCCATGCACTCCCCGGGGCTTTACCCAGAATTTAAAAAAAAAAAAATACAGACAAATTAACAGCTGCCTTACTACTTACCGTTTGTCTGATTAATAAATTATTATTATTTTTTTTTTTAATTTTAAAATTTAAAAGCCTTTTAGCTAATAGAAAAGTTTTGGACGATAAGTTGCTGTATCAACAATTCAATACCATTATTTTGGAGAAACTTTTCCTTCTCGTTTTGAAAAAAAAAATTAAGGGAATAAATTATTTTGACATTTTGACTAGTTCGGATTAGTGTCTGGTTTTATTTATAGTTTGAATGGGAATTTCAGTTAGAAAAAGGAAGTATCAGTAAAAAAAAAAATATAATTTAATTTAAAATTTTATTTTCGAGTAGCCATGATCACTTGGTTTATACCTCTCATCAGTAATTGAGAGTGTCTTACTCAGTGGTTCTCAAACTTCCGATTCGGATTCTTTTAAAAAAATGCTTTAAATTTCACGGACAACTGACCAACTCTCGGTTGGGCGGGGAGGGGGGGGGGAAACGACACTAAAGGGGGTGGGTGAGGATTTGAATATTAATTTAACGAGTAGAATGGTGGACATTTTTTTTTTTCGAGGATAAATTAAACACAGGGGGTTAAGAAAAAATCGGGACACCGCCCTCCCCCGGCTGACTTCCCCTTCTTGGCTTCGAGGTCCGGCGATGAGTCATCGTTATGAGAACCATTTGGGGGGTGAAGGCAAGTCGAAGGTCGTCGCCCTTACCTGTACGTAACACAACACTGGCCAACACGGAACGGCGATAAGGTTGCAGGTGATCGGGGGTTCTCACAACTCTGTACAGTACCCTGCGCTTTCGGTCGCGCTTCCTAAGTTGTTCTTGTTTGCTGTGTTTCTTCGCTTTCACTTCTGTAACAACTGAAAATAAATTCTCGCTTTTCAACAGCTCATAAATGACATCATTGAAAGGAGTCTTGAACGCGGAGTCGGGAATCGGAAAAACAAATTCGATCATTAACCCTTCCCCCCTTCCCCACTTGTCTTTTTTTTCCCTCCTTGCAAAACACGATTGTCGCTCTAGCAAACACAACCAAAAAGAATAAAATAGCTGAGAAAGATAAGATAAGCAGTGACTGTGGGCAAAGATAAACTGGTACAGTGGGCAATCACTACTTTACCTTATTGGGTTTTTTTTTTTCATGTTGTCAGTGGCGTAACTAGAAACAAAATTTCCGAGAAGCACAAATAACAAAAGAGTGGGTGTGTGTGTGGTTGTGGGGGGGGGGGGTGTTATTTGTAAATACGTATGTTGTATTTAAAATCCGTGAATTGTATTTACATATGGATCCATGTGTCATGATAAGAAGTGGTTGCACGTCCCTCAGCTTGATGAGATGAGTCACAGCTAGAGATGGGAATGGTAACCTTCTTTCAGAGGTTTGGGTTCGGTTCCGTCTTCAGCAGGGTTGCGTTCAGATTCCGTCTTCAGCAGGGTTCCGTTCAGATTCCATCTTCAGCAGGGTTCGGTTCAGGTTCGGTCGTCAGAATTGTTCGACTTCGGTATGATCGCGTTCGGTTCGAGTCCCATCTCTTAGTCCCAGCCATAACCTCGCCACTGTTCGAAACCTAGCCTTAAAACGTTGAGATGCAAACAAGTATGGCTTACAGTATCCGTCCATACCCATCCCTGTGGCGCTACAGCCCATGTAGGGCTTTTGGCCTGCCAGAATGGCTTACAATAAGGATATCAATCTATCTATTGAATCGTCCATCGTTGTTTGTTTGGTTTTTAACATTGCTGGAAAATTGAATTCCAAAAAAAAAAAAAAAATGTGACGCTTATTTATTTTACAAGGGGGCTCCGCACGTTTACCGCACTTTTACCGCGACACCATTCTGACCACATCCGACGCGAGAACCTCTGATGCAGATAACCCTGGCTTTTGGCCTGCCAGAATGTCTTACAATAAGGATATCAATCTATCTATTAAATCGTCCATCGTTGTTTGTTTGGTTTTTAACATTGCGGGAAAATTGAATTCCAAAAAAAAAAAAAAAATGTGACGCTTATTTATTTTACAAGGGGGCTCCGCACGTTTACCGCACTTTTACCGCGACACCATTCTGAACAGATCCGACGCGAGAACCTCTGATGCAGATAACCCAGCTCGTGATGTGCTCCAAGTATTTAAACCCATTCCCCCCCCCCCTTCAAATGACCTTGTCAGCCATATCTATTGTTACAAAAAGGCTTCACAAAACTCGAGACAGTCACGTGACAATTGTTTACAAAGGGTTAAAGATTCTTTGTTATAGAGATTACATTTTTTCCCCCTTTCTTCCCTCTGCTCGTTCTTACAGTGAAGCCAGAAATATATTGTCCAAGTGTCCACATTCCTATTATCTCCATCCAACGGCTCTCACCTCATGATTCTCTCCCCCCCCCCCCAATGACTCGTACCCCCATGACTCCGACTCCATGATTCCGGAACCATGACTCGTGCCCAAGACTATGACCCCAATGACTCGGGTCCCAAGACTATGACCCCAATGACTCGGGTCCCAAAACTACAACCCCATGACTCGGGTCCCGAGACTTCGACCCCATGACTCGGGTCCCAAGAATTCGACCCCATGACTCGGGTCCCGAGATTTCGACCCCATGACTCGGGTCCCGAGACTTCGACCCCATGACTCGGGTCCCAAAACTACGACCCCCATGACATCGATTCACCGACTCGGACGAAATGACTCCTGCCCCCCCCCATGACTCTGTAATGCCCCCGACGCAATGTTTCCGACTCCATGACTCCTAAATCCATGACTGCGACTCAGAGGCGTACGTAGGTTACTTATTTTTTTTTTTTTTGACTGGGAAGTTCCAACCTTAACCATCCTTTAAACGTTCATCAGATTTGCGTCATCTAACAGATATATATATATAATATAGACGCCGGGGGAAGGGGGGGCAAGACATTCAAACTCCCTACCTGCCAGCCACGCCCCTGATTCGACCCAACGGCCAGGATCAGCGATGACGCTTAACCCTGTTTCGCCCACCCACCCCCACCCACCCATTGAACCCTGTGCACTGTTTGATAAACATGGTCACATCATTTGTTTATTGACCGGCTGTTAACAAAGACGCGTTGACCTTATTGAGATAGTACGTCTCATCACACTGCTATGAGAAGAAATACTTCTTTGATATCACTGCCGTGATGCGATTGAAAAAAAAAAAAAATTCTGATCTTCCAGACACCCAGTCATTCATAGGTTTAACCAACCAGACACCAAGTCATAGCTCTCATAATCCAGACACCCAGTCATAGATTAAATCATCCAGACACCCAGTCATAGGTTTAATCATCCAGACACCAAGTCATAGGTTTAACCAACCAGACACCAAGTTATAGGTCTAATCATCCAGACACCCAGTCATATGTCTAATCATCCTGACACCACGTCACATGTCTAATCATCCTGACACCCAGTCATATGTCTAATCATCCAGACACCCAGTCATATGTCTAATCATCCTGACACCACGTCATATGTCTAATCATCCTGACACCACGTCATATGTCTAATCATCCAGACACCCATTCATATGTCTAATCATCCTGACATTCAGTCATAAGTCTAACCAATTTCCATAGGAAAAAAAAAAGAAAATATTAACATAATTGTCCCCTAGTTTCATCAATATCAAATGTTCTCAACCGGATGGAAAAATTGAAAGTCATTTGCTTGACTTAACAATGTTCCGCACAAGTGAAAAGGCGCACTTTTTAGAGTAATCTTTATGTTATTATGTAAATATTTATATATATTTATGTTTTAAATTCTGGATTTCCTAACCTCCATAAAATATTTACCAAAAGTCTTCGTGGCTCAAATAGTCGGAGAATCCCTGATCTAGACTCTGACCTTGATTAATATTCTAGTTGTTTTTGCTTTTCCCAATGGACGCGATAAAACCACCCACTTAGTCTACCCTACCATAAATAAATCTTAGTGCATCAACGCACTGGCCCGATGGGGTTAATTATACAACGTACTGGCCCGATGGGGTTAAAACATTCACTGGCCTCATGGGGTTAAACAATTCACTGGCCTCATGGGGTTAAACAATTCACTGGTCTCATGGGGTTAAACAATTCACTGGCCTCATAGGGTTAAACTATTCACTGGCCTGATAGGGTTAAACAATTCACTGGCCTGATAGGGCTGACTATACAACGTACTGGCCTGATGGGGTTAAAAATTCACTGGCCTCATGGGGTTAAAACAATTCACTGACCTGATGGGGTTAAAACAATTCACTGGCCTGATGGGGTTAAAACAATTCACTGGCCTGATGGGGTTAAAAATTCACTGGCCTCATGGGGTTAAAACAATTCACTGGCCTGATGGGGTTAAAACAATTCACTGGCCTGATGGGGTTAAAACAATTCACTGGCCTCATGGGGTTAAAACAATTCACTGGCCTCATGGGGTTAAAACAATTCACTGGCCTCATGGGGTTAAAACAATTCACTGGCCTGATGGAGTTAAACATTTCGCTGGCCTGATGGTTAAAACAATTCACTGGCCTCATGGGGTTAAAACAATTCACTGGCCTGATGGAGTTAAACAATTCACTGGCCTCATGGGGTTAAAACAATTCACTGGCCTGATGGAGTTAAACAATTCACTGGCCTGATGGGGTTAAAACAATTCACTGGCCTGATGGGGTTAAAACAATTCACTGGCCTCATGGGGTTAAAACAATTCACTGGCCTCATGGAGTTTAACAATTCACTGGCCTGATGGGGTTAAAACAATTCACTGGCCTCATGGGGTTAAAACAATTCACTGGCCTCATGGGGTTAAACAATTCACTGGCCGATGGAGTTAAACAATTCGCTGGCCTGATGGAGTTAAACAATTCACTGGCCTGATGGAGTTAAAAAATTCACTGGCCTGATGGGGTTAAACAATTCACTGGCCTGGTGCGGTTAAACAATTCAATAGCCTGATGGGGTTAAACAATTCAATGTGATTTCCAATCAGTGGTTCCCAGTCTCTTCATCCTCAATGCACTTCTTTTACATTGTGAAACAGGGTTTTTCCAACCTTTCTATTACAATCGCCTCGTCTCTGTGATGTGGTCAAACATTGGGGTGGTCTGTTGCTTATCTTGTATCCGTCGAGGTGACGTTGTTGCCGAAAGTAACCGCAAACCTCAACCATGTGCTTTCAACATGTCAAATCATTTATTTCCGTGTAGGATCAACTTTCTGTATATTCTGTGACAGCCCTTCAAATTTTCCATTTCCACACCCAACCCCACCCCCACAACCCCCAGACTCCACTTGAAATCTACCCAGCCCCCCCACCCCTTTTTTCCCCCTAGCCGTACACCAGTTGTCTTTGAAGGAATATATGCGGTTCTGATTTTTTTTTGTAACACACGTGTTCTATAATGTCATGCGGCCTCCAAGATATTTTTCTGAACGGATGCATTAACAAAGATTGTTCTCCGCTCAAACATAAAGTGTTGCCAACCCGTGCTATAAACTATGCCCATCGTCACCCAGAAGGGAAATCGAGTGTTAGGTAAGGATATAGCGAGAGAAACAAGGTCGTGTAACCAGATTCGGAGACGATGTTTTGCTGCGGTGCAATAATTCCATGCCCTTATAAGGGAAATCCAGTGTTGGATAAGAAATAGCCAGAGAAACAAGTGCTTGTACTTGGAGACGATGTATTGCTGCAGTGCAATAATTCCATGCCCTTATAAGGGAAATCCAGTGTTGGATAAGAAATAGCCAGAGAAACAAGTGCTTGTACTTGGAGACGATGTATTGCTGCAGTGCAATAATTCCATGCCCTTATAAGGGAAATCCAGTGTTGGATAAGAAATAGCCAGAGAAACAAGTGCTTGTACTTGGAGACGATGTATTGCTGCAGTGCAATAATTCCATGCCCTTATAAGGGAAATCCAGTGTTGGATAAGAAATAGCCAGAGAAACAAGTGCTTGTACTTGGAGACGATGTATTGCTGCAGTGCAATAATTCTATGCCCTTATAAGGGAAATCCAGTGTTGGATAAGAAATAGCCAGAGAAACAAAGTCGTGTGCCCAGATTCGGAGACGATGTATTGCTGCGTTGCAATAATTGCTTGCCCTTTGCAGAGTGGAACACTTGCTCTCGGCGTGTGGTCTCTTAAACCCGACGGTCCTCAGTTTTGACTTAATTTTTTGCTATAATTCGCGCGGGATTATAGAGTAAGCCATGAGGGTGATTAACATCTTCTGATGGTGGCAAGGCCCGGAAGGCTTACAAAAAATAGAACAACTTTATACTTAACTGTTTTTTTTTTATATCTTCTGTTCATTCAGGAGCGGGTTACACTGGGCGTATGAAGGGGTGCGGGGGTGGGGGTGCGGAGAGGGGTGTGCAGGGGGGGTGCGGTCCACCAAGGGCGGCATTTTTTTTCTGTATATCGAGGTGCGGAATTTACGGCAAGATGTCTTTTTCGTTCGGAGGGGTCCGCAAAAATAGTGGCTCTCCCTGTGTGGCAGTAACCCTTACTTCGTCACTGAGTGGGGGGGGGGAGAGGGGAATGTTAGGACTTATGGTAAATCGAATGATCATCCTTTAATCCTTAGGGTCAGCCATGCATGCAAATACGACCCCTACGTTTAGTTTTATATATACCGCCTTGAAGCTAAGAACGGATTTGTACGCTTTAAAATCCTATCATATCTGTGAGGTCAGGGAGTTCGTATTTGTGGTGTTAGAAGGGAAAGATTTATTTTTAAAATCTAGGATTTATAATAATATAATATTATTCATGTATAAAGTGATAAATCAGAGAATAAAAGAGTGTGCTCTTTGCGTGTGCGAGGACAAATGTTCAATATAACATTTATAGCACGTGCTTCCATGCTCCCATCGAAGATACAGAAGGTCAGATCAACGAATACTTTTATGAGACGCTGGCAATGATCTGTGATGAGACACCACGACATGATGTTAAAATAGTGATTGGCGACTTTATTGTCAAAACAGGGAAGGAAAACGTGTTTATGCCAACTATTGGCAAGGAGTCAAGGAGTCTGTACGAGGAATCCAATGACAGTGGGATCCGACTCATAGACTTCAGAAAACAGGGATGATAGTTTGCTGCACCAAGTTTCCACACAAAAATATTAAGTTACTTGGAACTCACCGGGTGGAATCACCCACAACCAAATTGACTATATGTTCTAATCGACCGGAGGCATGGATCAGAGATATACTAGACGCAAGAAGCTATCGACGGGCAGCTGCAGCCTCTGGCCATCTACTTGTAAGGGTTAAGTATCAGTAGAGAAGAAGCATAATTCACAATGTCCGAAATCAAAGAGAAGAACGACGTGATTACCAAAAACTTAGCAAAGACCCACTAACCGCAAAAGCTTACCAAACCAAGTATAGCAGCAAAACTAGAGGTATCACAGGAGGAAATAAACAGGGAACGCAACATAAAAGAACATTGGGAAAGGAAAAAAATTCCATGAAAATATCAGCCAAAAAAGTAGTTGGATTTCAGCAAGCTAAAAATAGAGTAGGCTGGTTTGATAATGAAGCAGAGAGGTTGTCGATGAACGGAGCAAGGCACGAATGACCATGATACAAAGGGAAACGAGAAATACGAGACAAATATAGAATGAACCCAGAAGGAAAGCCGTGAAGACAGGTAGGAAGAAGAATAAGAGGGAATGGGGAAAAGTCTAAACTAAAAGAAATATAAGACTTATCAAGAGAAGGAAATATTAGTGGAATGTGCATCATCAAGTACACGAAGATAAAAGACCAAAAAGAAGGGAGTGAATATTTTGAGGGCATGCTAAATGCAGACA
>CAXITT010000531.1:493487-498487 GCA_964033795.1 Lymnaea stagnalis | reverse complement strand
ATATGCAATCTTTTTTTTGGTCATTAAAGTATATGCAATCTTTTTTTTGGTCATTAAAGTATATGCAATCTTTTTTTTGGTCATTAAAGTATATGCAATCTTTTTTTNCCCAAGTTCTTTCCCCGTCATTTCCGGATAAAAATTAAAGGAAAAACGACTTAACATTTTTTTTTTTTTCATTAAATAAAAAAAAAAAAAAAAAAAAAAAAACTTTGGGATGGAAACATGTTGTTTGCCCATGTCGTTATGATAGCACTGGTCTGCCGCAACGCCAAGGTCATGGCAAATAAACTGCTCTATTTTAAAATCCCGTAAAGTGTTTGTGCGCTACTACGAACGAGACGCCACCCGAACGTGTCGGTGACGCACGTAATCTACTTTGTGAAACCGATGGCGACGGCTGACAACGGGTAATGCAATACGTTCCTCCTTTTGTCCAAAACAGGTCGTCCGGTGAAGTGAATTGATCGGGATGCCTTTGAAAGGCGTCTGTGGCGTGGGACAGAAGATCAGCCGCTGGCGCAGAACCGAAACCCCCCCCCCTCCCTCCCCCCCCCCCCAACCCGAACGCGTTTACTGGCTGGAGGTCACCGAGTGCCAAGCCTGCCATTATTAGGCCGCCGTCGTCTGAGCTTAGATTATCCGGCTTCGGGGCCACGACTTGCAGCAAGGTCAGGGACCATCCCTTATCACTGTGGTTCTCAGCCTTCCTGATGCCGCGACCCTTTCATACGGTTCCTCATGTTGTAGTGACCCCCCCCCCCAACCATAAAATTATTTTCGTTGGTATTTCATAAATGTGTATTTTCCGATGGTCTTTGGCGACTCCTGTGTAGGACCGTTACAACCAGAGCGACCCACAGGGTGAGAACCGCTGCCTTATCATAATTTTTTTTAAATTTAAACCGTTCGCATTTGAATCGTAAATATGTATTTTTCCGATGGTCTTAGGCGACTCCTGAGTCAGGGACGTTTCGACCAGAGCGACCCACAGGTTGAGAATCGCTGCCTTATCATTTTTTTTTTTTTTATGCAAACCGGTCGCAGTTGAATCGTTGACCATAAAATAGTCATGTGATGAACTCAATGAAATTATGAAGGGATATTCTTCTTCTTATATATGAGGGCCCACGATCAATTTGTTGATCATTCTGGCTCCTGGTTTGAATTCAGAGTTTGCCTTCTCTTAGATGAGTTGCCGTCCGTGGCTAGCGAGTCGCAACCACCCGGGGTGCTGGGGATGATGGCTTTGGTGGGGATTGAACTCCAGACCACCAGCTATTTAGTTTGAGACAGTTTTTAGACCGCTCGGCCACGCAGGGAAAAAAAACTACAAGATTGCAATATAACGACCCCACCAATGTTACCTCTCACAGACGCCGCGCAGCAGTTTTGAATATCCGCGCAGAAAATTTCCATGTAAGTGTGTGTTTTTGGGCTGTGAAATTTTGCACACAAAAAATTTGATGCTGTAAAACTTTGCACAGATCTGTATGATTTTGCACACGAACCAGCAAACCTTAGAGGTTACATTGGACCCCACCACCCGCTTCCACGAATCGGGAAGAAACAGTGATGACATAGACTAGTTATTTATTCAAACAATTAATGAAAAGCATTGTATTTATTTACAATTAAGCGTGTTTTCTGCAAATAATTTTTTTTTTTTAATCACTTGAAATAACTAAAACACCCCTTTCAAATCCTTTATATTAACCTCGCTTTCGTTTCGTTTCTTTCTTTGTGGCGGCAAAGTCTTCGGAAGGCCAACTGACCCACTTCCCGTCATCCCATCGAGCCGCCGCTGATAACACGTTCTATGAAATTTTCAGCCCCACACCCAAATATCGTTTTTTTTCCTGTTTTTCGTGGCGGGGAATTTAGGGGGGGGGGGGGGGGGGGGGGGACATAACGCTTTGTACTATGAATGCGTGTTTTAGTGTGGAGATTAATTTTGAAGCTGTTGCTATGTGCTTTGTAAGTTGCGACTCATAAATCAATAAATGAAAGTGTTAGTTAAACTCATGTGGAGGCCTGGTAAGATCGAACACATGTCCCATTGATGTTTTAATGAGAGGAAAAAAAAAAAGAAAGAAGAAAGTGAACATTACCAAAGATCCGGTAAGGGGTAAACAAAAAACAAAACAAAAAAACAACAAAAATTTCCCCNGAGCGTCTTTGAATTGCTCTGGGGTGGAGGGGGGGTGTGGGGGGGGGGGGGGGGGGGGGGGAAAAAGGGGGGGGGGTAGCGGTGGTAAGGAAACAGAGAGCAAGGGCGCTGAAGGCTCCCGAGTGAAAGTGTAGGGGGGGGCGGTGGGAGGGAGGCTCCTGTAGAACTGTGCTTCCATGGTTGTCACGGGTTATTTCTGGTGGTTAATAGAATCCTTCCGCATTGATTGATTGGGATTATATATATAAATATATTTTGTTTAAAGTTTTAGTTACATTTTAGGGTCAAATAAAATGTGGCAGTGGTTCCGGGCGCCATTGGAAAATGTTCTGACGGTCTGCAAAAAACTTTTAATTCTATGAAACATCCATGCTCTAGATTAGCGTATCCCAATCTTTTAAGTTAGGCGGACAAGTTGGACACATTTTTGCAATTACACGAAGGACCGGTTCCAGATTTATTAACTTCATGGTGTGAGGACCGGCAACGTAAGGCTCGCGGACCGGGGCGTCGGTCCGCGGACCACGATTTGAGAAGCACTGCTCTAGGGCACCTTGACAACCCCCCCACCCCCTTTTCCGGGGCACCCCCTAGACAGTTGATGTAATGTCACAATATGAATGTCGCACAGTATTAGGTAACTCTTTAGTACGACCCACTCACGCGTGACCTGGCATAATTTATACTCGGTATCTGTTGTACACTTGCGTACGAACAGTGGAGAGCAAGACCTCCGCGTACCGCAAGTCTGGGCGGGGATTTCGCATGTCCTATCAGGGAAAAAAATAAAGTATGCCAAATGAAAATAGGAGGGGTGCTGGGGTGGGGTCCGGGGAAGAGGGGGGGGGTCAAATCCAATGGTTTGTACGTGCTGGGGTGGGGTTGGGGATCGACTCTAATGGATTGTAAATTCTGGAGTGGTGTCATCTCTGATGGGTTGTAAGTGCTGGGGTGGAGCTTTGGTGTCAACTCTGATGGGTTGTAAGTGCTGGGGTGGAGCTTGGGTGTCAACTCTGATGGGTTGTAAGTGCTGGGATAGAGCTTGGATCAACTCTGATAGGTTGTAAGTGCTGGGGTTTAGCTTGCGCCAACTCTGATGGGTTGAAAGTGCCGGGTCGGAGCTTGGGCCAACTCTGATGGGTTGTAAGTGTTGGGGTGGAGCTTGGGCCAACTCTGATGGGTGGAAAGTGCTGGGGTGGAGCTTGCGCCAACTCTGATGGGTGGAAAGTGCCGGGTCGGAGCTTGGGCCAACTCTGATGGGTTGTAAGTGCTGGGGTGGAGCTTGTGCAAACTCTGATGGGTGGAAAGTGCTGGGGTGGAGCTTGGGTTAACTCTGATGGGTGCGTGTTTTAAAAGTATAATTTTCGTGTCGTATAACCAGGGAAATATAACAACGAAATCGCCATAACGAGAAATTCCTTAAGGAGTGTTGGTGAAAAAGTAATGGGTGTGAGAGGGAATGAGGTGTTTGTGAAAAGGTGGTGGAGGGAGAGGGCAAAAATGGGTAGATGGGGTGCTGTATATCGAGTCCAGTCATAAAACCTGTTATATCCCAAGCTGCGCGCGCACACGTAGTGTCTGACGCAATAAATCGGTCAGTTGAAAGATCTTTCATGCGTTAAAATTTTGGGCACTGTACCGACAGGGTTCAGCACTTGGCACATGTATGCCTTTGTAAGGCACATGGTTACACACTTTGTGCGTGATCAATTTGTGTATAGGTAGGGGAGTTTAATCCCTTGCACCCTTGACGATTTAGTTTTGTGACACATTGACCTCACTGACGAGGTTATTCCGGTACTTCCAAACGTTTTGACGATGTATAGTTCCGGAGGTTTTGAAGAAGTAGTTCCGGAGAATTTGAAGAAGTATTTCCGGACGTTTTGAAGAACTAGTTCCGGACGTTTTGAAGAAGTAGTTCCGGAGAATTTGAAGAAGTAGTTCCGGAAGTTTTGAAGATGTAGTTCCCGACGATTTTACGCGGTATTTCCGGACGCAGTGATGAGGTAGTTCAATGACGTAGGTTTGGGTTTGGGGGGGAGGGTGCAAAAGGAGCGGCATATTTGTCTTTGTATGCATCGGCGGAATTTTCGGCCAACTGCAGAGACGTTTTCATGGAAGGGGCCGGGGAAAAAATCTGGACCCTAGCTACGCCTCTGGACTCCACTTTGATTCCATTAGATATTGAGTCGCCATATTATTTTTTTAAAATACCATTAGGATTTTAGAGTTATCCCCAATGTTTGTTGGTTCGTGTGCAAAAGGATAAAGTTGTGTGCAAATTTTTACAACATGAATTTTTTGTGCGCAAATTTTTAAAACCTACAGACACAAACACACACTTAAGTGGAAATTAGCAGCGCGGTACTCAAAACTGCTGCGCAGCATCTGTGAGATTACTGCGCGGCAGCGCAGCCACGCAGTTTAAAGGGAACATTGGTTATCCCCCCCCCCTCTTTCCCACACACACACACTTTTTGGAAGAACTGGCCATTAAAGATGAACGCCACCACCCGACATCATCAACAACTTATAAATCTGCTGTTTCACGGGTTTAAAATAAGAAGAAAAAAAATATGTTCAGCTGTATTTATTGAACTTTCTGTGTCTTTTCCAGGTCATCCGCTCTGGGGCGCCATGTTTGACAGGCCGCGCGGTCAAAGGTCAGGTTGAAATTTGATGACCTCGTGACCCCACGTCACCCAGTGCGATCAATGCCGGGAGGCCTTGTTTTATGGTGCTGACGTCACAGGGTCGCCGGAATATAGGGGAGAATAACTCCGCATATGCAACAAAAAAAAAAAAAAAAAAACCAGCACACTGTTGCGGG
>CAXITT010000531.1:455317-474723 GCA_964033795.1 Lymnaea stagnalis | reverse complement strand
CCCTGCTGAATTCACCCCCCCCCCCCCCCCCCCCGTGGCCACCCTGTGACACGCCGTGACACCCTGCAACACGCCGTGACACCCTGCGACACGCCGTGACACACACTCAATCCATTAAATGTTCTGCACATCGTCAACACGGACTCTGAAACACATAAACGCATCTTTGACACGTGTAGCACATCACTCGACCGATGTGTAACGTGGGCGTTTGACAAGTGTGTTACACGCCCTGGTGGATCTCTAACTTTCACTGACCCAGTGACCCGAATGAACACATCGCTTCAACTGCTCACACCTGAATATATCCCAGGCAAGCTGGTATACATGAACAAAGCCCACGACTCTCATCTAGCACACATTCCGACTCAAATATAACACACTTTCATTGGCTATAAATCTAACACACGTTCATTGGCTATAACTATAACACACATTCATTGGCTAACATGCGAAACACATTCATTGATTTACATTTAATTAACACAAATTTATTGACTTTTTTACTAACACACGTTCATTGACTCACACTTAGTACACAGATTCATTGACTCACACTTAACACACACATTCATTGACTCACATTTAATACACACATTCATTGACTCACACTTAACACACATTCATTGACTCACACTTAGTACACACATTCATTGACTCACACTTAATACACATTCATTGACACACACATTCATTGACTCACACTTAACACACATTCATTGACTCACATTTAATACACACATTTATTGACTCAAACTTAACACACATTCATTGATTTACACTTAATACACACATTCATTGACTTACACTTAATACACACATTCATTGACTTACACTTAATACACTCATTCATTGACTCACACTTAATACACACATTCATTGACTCACAATTAACACACATTCATTGACTCACACTTAATACACACATTCATTGATTCACACTTAACACACATTCATTGACTCACACTTAACACACACATTCATTGACTCACACTTAATACACACATTCATTGACTCACACTTAATACACACATTCATTGACTCACACTTAATACACACATTCATTGACTCACACTTAGTACACACATTCATTGACTCACACTTAATACACATTCATTGACTCACACTTAATACACACATTCATTGACTCTAACTTAACACACATTCATTGACTCACATTTAATACACATATTCATTGACTCACACTTAACACACACATTCATTGACTCACACTTAATACACACATTCATTGACTCACACGTAATACACACATTCATTGACTCACACTTAACACAAATTCATTGACTCACACCTAATACACACATTCATTGACTCACACTTAACACACATTCATTGACTCACACTTAACACACATTCATGGACTCACGCTTAACTCACACATGCATTGAATCACATTTAATACGCACATTTATTGACTCACACCTAATACACACATTTATTGACTCACACTTAACACACATTCATGGACTCACGCTTAATACACACATTCATTGACTCACGCTTAACACACATTCATTGACTCACACTTAATACACACATTCATTGACTCACACCTAATGCACACATTCATTGACTCACACTTAATACACACATGCATTGAATCACATTTAATACGCACATTTATTGACTCACACGTGACACACATTCATTGACTCAACATTCATTGATTCACACTTAATACACACATTCATTGACTCACATGTAGTTCACATCTCCACCTACATTTAACACACCCCTTTACACTACTCATTAATATAACCCTCAACACAAGTAACAGACACTTAACTCACCAACACGCCCCATTGACTCACGTGTAGCACACCCCTCGTGAATAGAAAGGCCATGATGCTACTTCCTGGGTCAGGTTAGTGACCTGAGTGGGCTAAGGACCAACATGGGAGTGGGTGGGGGGGGGAGTGAACACTGCGGGTGGTGGCGTGCCCGAAGTGAGGGTGGTGTGGAGAATAAAATTAAAGGGAGAGACGCGGCATGGCAAAGGAGGGTGGGGTGAATTAGTTTAGTAGGGAAAGGTTGGGGGCGGGGGGGAGGGGGGGGCCTGTCGTGGCATTCTTTTCCGTGATAATGTGGCGGGCACACCAGGTCGATCTCCCCCCCCCTCCCCCCACTCGCTCCCTTCTCTTGGGGGGGGAGAGGGGGGGGGGGGTGATTTGGGTGGGGGGGGAGGGGGGGGGGGGGGGGGGGGGGGGGGGGCCTGTCGTGGCATTCTTTTCCGTGATAATGTGGCGGGCACACCAGGTCGATCTCCCCCCCCCTCCCCCCACTCGCTCACTTCTCTTCTCGCGCGTTGGCTGTAGTATTTCATTAACGGACGGGATTGGCTGGTTCTGATTGTAGACCGGAGAGGCAGACAGGCAAGGGCTGTAGTGGGACTTGGATGTGCTCTGCAACTTTGTGTCGGCCACAGTGGAGCTGCATCAGCGATACCGGTCCCTCCACTCGATCACCGGTGCAGACGGTGAACTTTTTCTACTACTTCTCTCTTCATTTTTGTTCAGAAAAAAACTAGTTTGAGTCAGTGCACTTTGGATGTTACTTTGTGGCGGCAGCGTTGTGTTATTCGGTGAAGTGTTTAATGAAAAAATGTCATGGAATTTATGATTAAGGTAAATATATACGCTTTAAACTGAAATTAGTTTTGAAATTGGAAAGAAGAAGGTGTGGCTGTAAAAGTTGAAGCAGTTATGATAAATACATTAGTGTCTACAAAATTGGATAGTGTATCAATAATAATAATAATATCATGATTCATTCGACGATTCGATGTTTAAGAAAGAAAAAAAATGGTTTTAAAAGAATGATCGGACCGTCAAACATTTCATACAACTACAATGACTTTAACCTGTGACACTGTGACTGTAAGTTGTAAATTATGCCCTTAAGTAGCCTATAATTATAACTATAGCTATAGTCATATAGTATTTTCATGTCATAGGCCAAAGATTATGATAAATTCAATATAATATTAATTGCAGAATATTATTTTACTACTAAGTATAAGTTAAGTGAAGATGAGTAAATTGGTGTGCTCTATTTAAATTTAAAGTAAATATAATATTTGCGAAATGCCCGATACGTTCTTAAAAAACCTTAAAACCTTAATTAGGCTTAATCTAATTATAAAATAACAGACCTAGAAGACATTAATTAAAGTTAATTCAGTAGACCACTTCAAAAAAAAATATGAAGATTAAATCGTGCTACATTAAATCGTGCTACACCGGGTTATGTCCGTGATACGTCAATGTGGATTTAGAAGACGGACACGAAAGGCGAAGTTTGGAAGGGAGATAACATGTTTATTTTTACAAACACTAAAATGCGATCACCGGTTAACGGCCTTTACTTCACATCGCTAAAAAAACAAAAAAATAAAAAAAAAAAATTAATTAATATGTTGCGAAATACAAAATTAGAATGAATGTGTAATAGTGTAGTCTTATCAGCCGGATGCTTACCAAATAGCGGAGTTCTAACTGGGTTTTAACAGTATACCGAAGAGGAGTCTGCATTCATCCTAATTCACTGAGGCCTCTTTAAGTTTCATATAAGAAACCTGTGGTTGAGCACCACCTCTCCAACGCCAAGGAACAAACTCGTTATTTTTACTGGCATCCTTCTGGTATCTGAGAAAAGCTGTAGGCCTAATACTTAATATCTGCAAGGACACCCACCTCCCCCCAAACCCAGGTTATTAAAAAACGTGGCCTGTTTATTGGAGTTTGGAATACAAAATAAGAATTAATAATTTAATTACTTGCTTATTAACTTATTCTATTAACTGAATAGTAAAAATAGTGCCTGCCAGAAATAAACTAACTTTATGAATAAAAGTGTTCTATATTATAATGCAGTGCCTATAATAATATAAAGGCTAACTATTTTTTTTTTAAATATAAGCTCACATTTTTGTTATCTGACCTTAAAAAATTGCAAAAATTCTTTTTGAACTAATAACTTTATAGGCTTAAACATAAATGTATGAAACCATTGTCTGATTCCTTACTAATGCCCACCAGGGTAGGGGGCTTAATGAATGTACATAAGAATTGAGCCAAAATAAAATATATCATGATTAGGCCTATATGGAAGAAAAGCTTTAAACCTCTCTCTACCTCTCTATCTATTTTAAACCATGATCATGTTAAATAAATGAGATATCTCTAAATTGTCTACAGCTACAGGGATAGCAATAAGTAGAGCAAAGCAGTAAACTAAGTACCAGGTAGTCATCTTAACCATCATCAAGTACATGGTAACAGTCATCAACTACATGGTAATGTGACTCTAGTGATAGTTACCAATCTAGGCCTACATTTCTGTTTAAACAACCAAACACTACACTTCCAGTTCATGGTCCACACTACACTTCCAGTTCATGGTCCACACTACACTTCCAGTTTATGGTCCACACTACACTTCCAGTTCATGGTCCACACTACACTTCCAGTTCATGGTCCACACTACACTTCCAGTTCATGGTCCACACTACACTTCCAGTTCATGGTCCACACTACACCTCCAGTTCATGGTCCACACTACACTTCCAGTTCATGGTCCACACTACACTTCCAGTTCATGGTCCACACTACACTTCCAGTTCATGGTCCACACTACACCTCCAGTTCATGGTCCACACTACACTTCCAGTTCATGGTCCACACTACATTTCCAGTTCATGGTCCACACTACACCTCCAGTTCATGGTCCACACTACATTTCCAGTTCATGGTACACACTACACTTCCAGTTCATGGTCCACACTACACTTCCAGTTCATGGTCCACACTACACCTCCAGCTCATGGTCCACACTACACCTCCAGTTCATGGTCCACACTACACTTCCAGTTCATGGTCCACACTACACCTCCAGTTCATGGTCCACACTACACTTCCAGTTCATGGTCCACACTACACTTCCAGTTCATGGTCCACACTACACCTCCAGTTCATGGTCCACACTACACTTCCAGTTCATGGTCCACACTACATCTCCAGTTCATGGTCCACACTACACCTCCAGTTCATGGTCCACACTACACCTCCAGTTCATGGTCCACACTACACCTCCAGCTCATGGTCCACACTACACCTCCAGTTCATGGCCCACACTACACTTCCAGTTCATGGTCCACACTACACCTCCAGTTTATGGTCCACACTACACTTCCAGTTCATTGTCCACACTACACTTCCTGTTCAGGGTCCACACTACACTTCCAGTTCATGGTCCACACTACACTTCCAGTTCATGGTCCACACTACACTTCCAGTTCATGGTCAACACTACACCTCCAGTTCATTGTCCACACTAGACCTCCAGCTCATGGTCCAAACTACACTTCCAGTTCATGGTCCACACTACAACTTCAGGTCATGGTCCACACAGTGTGGACCACACTTCACCTCCAGTTTATGGTCCACACTACACTTCCAGTTCATGGTCCACACTACATCTTCAGTTCATGGTCCACACTACACCTCCAGTTCATGGTCCACACTACACCTCCAGTTCATGGTCCACACTACACCTCCAGTTCATGGTCCACACTACACTTCCAGTTCATGGTCCACATAACACTTCCAGTTCTTGGTCCACACTACACCTCCAGTTCATGGTCCACACTACACCTCCAGTTCATGGTCCACACTACACCTCCAATTCATGGTCCACACTACACCTCCAGTTCATGGTCCACACTACACCTCCAGTTCATGGTCCACACTACACCTCCAGTTCATGGTCCACACTACACTTCCAGTTCATGGTCCACACTACACCTCCAGTTCATGGTCCACACTACACCTCCAGTTCATGGTCCACACTACACCTCCAGTTCATGGTCCACACTACACCTCCAGTTCATGGTCCACACTACACCTCCAGTTCATGGTCCACACTACACTTCCAGTTCATGGTCCACACTACACTTCCAGTTCATGGTCCACACTACACCTCCAGTGTATGGTCCATACTACACTCCCAGTTCATGGTCCACACTACACTTCCAGTTAATGGTCACACTACACTTCCAGTTCATGGTCCACACTACACCTTCAGTTCATGGTCCACACTACACTTCCAGTTCATGGTCCACACTACACTTCCAGTTCATGGTCCACACTACACTGCCAGTTCATGGTCCACACTACACTTCCAGTTCATGGTCCACACTACACCTCCAGCTCATGGTCCACACTACACTTCCAGTTTATGGTCCACACTACACTTCCAGTTCATGGTCAACACTACACCTCCAGTTCATGGTCCACACTAGACCTCCAGTTCATGGTCCACACTTCACTTCCAGTTCATGGTCCACACTACACCTCCAGTTTATGGTCCACATTACACCTCCAGTTCATGTTTAAAATTTCGCCTGGAATGTAAGAAGCACATCATGGTCCACACTACACATAAAATTTCGCCTGTAATGTAAGAAGCACATCATGACCCCAAGCACAAGGAAAAGAAACTCATAACAGATATGGCGTTCAATATATGGACCAAGAATTAACATTCATCATCTATGGTCTTTTGCCGCTCCTTTTTGGGGAAAGTGCAACGTCAGGTTGCTCAGGTCCAGTCTAGGTGCAGGCCAAGTGCTGTGCCCTGGTCACGCACGTGGGAGCCAGTCCTGCTCCTGCTGAAGATAAATCAGGCTATTGTTACCATGACCTGCACTGCCTTTCTTGTAGGCCTGGTTTGAAATATAGTTTCAATTACAGGTGGGAGTGGTGGTTGGGGGGTGGGGGTGTGATTGTGGAAAGGAGCACCTCTGTACCTTAATTATAGGGAAGAAAATAAAGTGGGTAGTTTTGGGTGCATTTAGAAAGTGGGTACTTTACCTGGTAGTCACCAGGGTATATGCACTAACTGGTCTGGTGGTGACCAAAGGCTATTACGATCACATCGTGGAGGGTCACCCAAAACTTACAAACTATGATTGTAAAATAAATTAATTTAATGACTTTTGTAAATCGACCTTGATCGAAGTTGTGATGGTGAACCAGTGGTCATCCACCCACCCCCTTTTACACACACACACACACACTTGTTTTGTGTGTGCGTTTTTGTATGTTGTTGTTCCCAACCCTCCAACATTTCTAGACCCTGAAGAAACCATGGTAACTGCATGATGCTCTGGGTGGCCAAGAAACCATGGTAACTGCATGATGCTCTGGGTGGCCAAGAAACCATGGTAACTGTATAATGAGCTGGGTGGCCAAGAAACCATGCTAACTGCATAATGCTCTGGGGGGCCGAGTGGTCTAAACTGGGTTAATCTCAAGGTCATGGTCTGGAGCTCAATCCCCTCACCAAAGCCCGGTCAATCAAAACCATCACCAGCAGCACCCCCTGGATGGATGGGACCTGTCAAACTTGGATGGCAACTCATCTAAGAGAAGAAGACTCTGAATTCAAACCCGGAGATGGAGTCCCGTAGGCGGATAGATAACATTGGCACAATGTAAACATTCCGACAACTCCTGCGACGCCACCGACAACTCCTGCGACGCCACCGGTGGGTGCCCAGCTGTATCATCCACATGATGTTCCCCTGGGTTATCCAGCGGCGCTGAGAGAGGCGATCTGCTGTGTAGAGAACCAGCTTATAAACCTAAAAAGAATAATCCCAGGCCCAGGCCTTGTGGATTTCATCCTGCAAAGTCCACACCATCATTACCTTGTGACAGATGGATGCCAGCAAAAAAATAATAAAATTATTATCCCCTATTCAAATTGATTTCTTGTCAAGTATTACACACGATGAACCTGGACTTTTATGCAAACTATATGTCAAAATTTTCTCATTTGCACTTGCTAAAAAAAAATATAGCGGACATTTTTAAATAAAAATGGTTTGGTCTTTTTTTTTATTTTTCCATTTTCTTTTCTCTTTTTAAAAAAAAGAAAAACTTTTGTGTTGTTAAAATACGTTTTTTTTGGGATTAGAGTAATCATTAACAATGACCATTTTGAAAAAAAAGTATGTCTCCGATTAAATTCAGCATATAAATTGTAGCCCTTTCCTCTGTTCTCTTATAACCCTTTCCTCTGGTCTCTTAAAACCCTTTTCTCTGGTCTCTTAAAACCCTTTTCTCTGCTCTCTTAAAACCATTTCCTCTGCTCTGTTAGAGCCCTTTCACTTGCTCTTTTAAAACCTTTCCTTTGCTCTCTTAAAATCCTTTCCTCTGCTCTCTTAAAACCCTTTCTTCTGCTCTCTTGAAACCCTTTCACTTGCTCTTTTAAAACCCTTTCCTTTGCTCTCTTAAAACCCTTTCCTCTGCTCTCTTAAAACCCTTTTCTCTGCTCTCTTAAAACCCTTTCCTCCTTCTTCAAACCCCTTTCTCTGTTCTCTTTGTGACCACAAACAATAGAGGTATATGAAGCCAAAAGACCTGGGAAGTAAGAATTGGTAGGCAATTAAATCTTATACCATGAAGAGATAATGAATAAATATATTCTTTTTTTTTCAATATGTTATTTGCCAAATTGTTGTTTATATTGCTTCGTGGATGGGCAGTTGTATGGTGACAATGTAAATATCTGATCCCTGAAACTATGTCAAGGCCAAGGTATCAATATAAAATGGACAAACAAGAATTATGAAAGTAACTTATGTTTTAAAGTTTCCCAAAAAGCCCATCTTTTTAGACCACTTTTAAATTTAAAATCAACAAGTTTTGTCGGAGATTTAATGTGCCTAATCAATAGCCTTGGGTTCATTTTCTCTGAGTTTAGAATAACTATTTTGCCAGTTAAGTAGGTGTTACTAATAAAAGTTAAAATGTTATAGATTTACACTTTGATAGCAAGCTAGAAGCTTGCTACCAAAGAGCTGCAATCACTAAGGTAGCAATATGACCCACACTATTCTTTGATCTGATGTGCATAAAAAAAGAAATAACCATACACTAAGGTAGTAATATGACCCACACTATTCTTTGATCTGATGTGCATAAAAAAGAAATAACCATAGAATAGTTGTCTTTTGGTATATTAGGATCCAGATAGGTATTATGATAGGGCCATGTTAAGAACCACTGACCTGTTAACTATTTAATCTTGCAATCAATATTTAATCATCATTAAATCTTTGATTAACGATTAACACTTACATGTTTTTGTCTCCTCAGAAGTTTTTCTACTCTGCGCCACTAACCTGGTAGCCTTTGATCCACTTCATCTACCTTGATCTCATACAGTAGTACATCTTTAAAATCCCCAAACAGCTGCTACACACAGCTATGCCTTACGGCTTGCATCAAGACCAGAAGCCGCAATACTATAGTGAGGCAGTCTACACTGGCAGCGGCTCACATAACCATCATCGCCTGCAGCAGTCCCTTGGCCCAGCAACCTTAGGGGTTCTGAGCCACCCAAGGAGCACATCCCCAGTGCATTATAGTCATTCAGATGATGTAGACATGCAACCTCTTGATCTCAGTGTTAAGCCTGTTCGATGCGAGCCACTGAAGAAGCGACCTCGTTTAGAATCCTGTGAGCAGGATGGGGATAGGTTTGAGGGATTTATCAGGACTAACAGTATTTCAAATATCGGTGGCAGTAACAGGGCAGCCAGACAGAGTCCCTACCCACACCACGCATCGGCAAGGTCAATGTCACCAAACCCTCAAACGATCACGTCCATCCCCAGCAGGTCACCCCAGGGCCGATCAGAGTCCCCTTATTACTCCCAGCGGCACATGGCGAGTCTGGCTCATTACAATGGTGGCAGTGTTGCTCTGGGCTCTTATTCCTTCCATCCTTCACACCCGTCTGCTGCCCTGCCATCATCCGAGGGTTCATCCTACCCAATAGTGCCAGACAGTTACGACTCTTCTAAGTCACAGAACTACTTTAGACAATACCATGATCCTCAGTCTGGTAGCAGGCAGGACTACTCTGGGAGCTTAAAAGAGGAGTCTAGTTTATGTGATGAAGACAGGCCCGGTGAGAGGGACATCTATAACGAAGCTAGGTCATTTTATTCCAAAAGTAGTGATGGGGGATACACAAGGTCTCCTGGGTACAGCCAGCAATTGTCGCTGAAACCTGTCGCGGGTGAGAGAGTGGCGTGTAAAGAGACGGAGCTGTCTAAATTGCTAGCCTCTAACCAAACATCTGACAGGGTAAAATCTGAAGCATCTTTCTGCAAGGGTAAGCCATGCAATGATAGTAATGTGTCACGAGTGGAGTCAGTTGTTGGTGACAGCCGATGGCACCATCACCCGGAAGCACATCCAACAAAGGACCCTAGCTTTAAATCAACCTACCAGCCTGAAGGGGATTCCAAATTCTCCAAGGAGGCATATCGCCAAGACCCTACTCTGTCAAACTGTCGGGTTTCACCCTCATTTTCCCACAAGACCACACTCAATCTCATCCAGAAACCAAATCCTGTACCCTCTGGGTACCCCAGCCCACCAGTGAGCTACACGTTTGGCTCTCCTGCTTCAGCAGCGCGACAGTCCCCGACAAATGCCAGCCATATTGTTGAGCAGAGCAGCCCCTCCAACAAGGAAAACTCTGCCCGACACAAAAGCAGGAAATCTTTACTCTTGGCCAGAACTGCCGGATTTTTTCAGACCCCAGCGGACAGCCATCCGGCGGATAAAATTAAAAATGACGAGAAGCTGATTCACCTGCCCAACTCTGAGGACAGGACCGATGATGACTCCACGAAAAAAATCAGCCTCTTGGATTTCTGGATCTCTAAAATCCTCATGGAGAGGAGTGAAGAGGCCCTAAAGAAACCCTGCAGTGTGGATTACGTCAGGCGCACTGTGGACGGACAGAGAAAAATAAGGATTAGCCTGGTGGATCTCATAGAAATGCAAGTAGAACAGAGTCTGAAAGCCTAGCTGAACCCAAAAAGTCCTAGGCTGCATCCAAAAAGATTGTTAACTAAGTCATGCCATCCTTGTGTGTTTTGCTGATCTCCAATTCTTCAAAAGCAGGAATAGTTTTTAAGAAACAACCCCAAAAAAACACACATTTTTTATGATATATTCCCAAGACTTTCAGTTAATTAGTTTTTTATTTATTAATAAAATATTTACGCTATTTTGGCCACATTTATGAAAGCCAATTCAATATGTGTGTCAGAAGCCTGCGGAGGGGAAGCATTTATTTGTGATCAGTACAACTTGACACTGTGTATCTGTTGTTGGAACCTCACAGACTCTTTGTTCTGTGTTTATTTTAAGCATTGTCATCTGGTCAATGGGCCAGCAACTATCACCATTCAGGTGGTGTAGTAGGGATGTGGAGCCCAAGGAATTTGACAACTGCTGTGGTCCCATGCCCCCCTCCCTCTTTCCACAGGGGTCCTGTGGGTCAGCAGGTCCACCGAAACTTCTCCTCCAACCTGAGTCTCCTCCATTGAGGTGGCCAAATGTAAAAAAAGAAATAATAATGTTGCATATTTATGTAGCATATTTAACCTGGTTGATGTGTGGTTTGGGGGGGGGGTGGTTTTGTGCCATTCATTAGTATCTGGGAATCTCTGTTCTGACCACCCAGTAGCCACCATACCCCATCGTATCCATCTACAGTTATCCGCTGTACCCAACAGTATCCGTTCATAATATATGCTAATTTCACTTGCTTTTTTTTTCCTAATAAGCTTGTGGTGACACCAGCTCCTGTGCAGGTTATTTAACTTTTGGTTACTCAGCAAACCAACAGGGGCTCGGGGTGTCCTCTGGATGGTGGATTACTTCAAACTGAGATAATGGCACTATGTTTATATACAAGTCACTTGTTCATGTTTGACTGATTTTTTGTATGACCATGTATGAAGATCTTGTCATTTTCTTTCTGTCAAGAAAGCTGGTCTCTAACATCATTTAATTTGTGCATCAGCTTTAACTGAACTAATATTTATAAATTAATTTTATATATATGTACATTTTTTTTTCCGTTAAGTCTTCAGAACTCGAGACTTAAGATTCCATTGTAATGTCCATGCCTGGGTGGTTTTCTCTTCGGGAAATATAAATTAATTTTAAGTTTGTGAAATTAGGACCAGAACCTTACCTTTGTCTGCAGGGTACCAATATCAGGGTACCAGTTTATAGAGAGCCGTAAATTTTATGACCACTTAAAAATACCCTTAGGAAAAAAGTTGACGTGCCATAGTCACCAGATATCTGCTGACAATTGTTCAAAGGGATCGATAACAGAAAAAAAAAGAAATAAAAAAAAAGACAATCTGTCTTTTTCTTGCCTATTCAATGAGGCCTCTGTGAAAAAAGTTTGTATTATATCTGTCTGATAGTCTTAAGGTTAAAGAACAAAAATATTAGCGACAAAAGTCTTGTTGGTGTAAAGAGTTGTTTTTTCAAATTATGAACTGACCACAGAAAGTATAGCTTTTTTTTTTTCTTCAGTTATTTGAAAGCAAGCATATTTAGAAAAAAAATATTTCTTAAGGTGGAGTTGACTTTATGTTGAATGCTGTTTGGTTTGTCTCATAAAGCAATATCCAAACTATGAAAGCAATTGATCCTGTCAAATCAGTTTGTTCTTTGATTTATTCACATATTAATTGGTAATTTGCTATGGAAAAAAAGATGGAGATTTGAAAACAGTGTGTCAGGTTTTTCTTTAAAAAAATCTTTTGACAGCTAGGATTTTAATAATTTCCCAAATAATTTTTTATTTAAATTAAACAAAATTGTATGGATTCAAAATTCTTAAAGTGCAAAGCATGCAGCTAAAAGTGATTCTAGAATTTTTAAATTTTTTATAAATTTGTTTAGTGGCTAATTTCAAACTTCACAGCCAATTACTCTTAGACAAAAAAAATACATGGCTTCAGATCTGTTTACACTCAAAATCTTAAATTCGTTCAATATCATCACAAAATCGTTCAATACATTATCTTAATAGTAAAAAAAACACAGTACATATAATGTATAAACCTCAAAATCGTATGAGTAAACAGGTCTGGTACTTTCTGCCCGGCCTGGTCGGTTTCACAACCGGGCCAATTTGTACAAGTGGCCCCCGGACACGTGGGGGGTTTCACGAGCCAGGCCAATCCGCGTCCGTTGCTTCTCAACGGGGGGGTCCCTGATCCTGGTTTTGACTTTAACGGTTACGAATACGTCGGACCGGGGTCTTGGACGCCGCTCTTCGTGAGCGGTCGTGCAAGAGCGTCCTGCTCAGTCACGCTTCAGCAGATATTAATGTCGGTACTTATGGCAGGATCAAATATTGCTATTGACACAATTTATAATTTTGAATTATAGGAACTTGTTATAAATTTTTCTGGTGGTTAATTTCAAACTTCACAGCAAGTTAAAGACCAAAAAATGTATGGTATGTAGGGGAGGATAAAATACTATTGCTATGGACACAATTGAAAAAGTACTGGGATGACTTTAAGGACAAAGTAATTCTTCATTGAGTGTCTGACAAAATACCCTCTGTCATGTTTTTGCATGCCTGAAGTTGGATTGGAAAAAGAACACATCAGTTTAAGAATTATAAATGTGTATGTGAAACATGTCAGAGTGTCTGAATGTGATGAAAATGAATAAATAAAAAAAAATCTTTGAATCAAAAAATTTTTTTCAAGTTCTAAGCTGATTGAAATGTTGGATGATTGTACCATGAGATACTGCTTCTGTAGATTTGAGTAATGCTACAATAGATTTTAACGAAAAAATATTTACTATATTAAATTTTAAAAAAAGATAAGCTAAAACTAAATCAACTGAACCATATCTATTAGTTCTAAATTAAATTAATATTTACTAGCATAATATTCTTATGGGTGAACAATTGCTGGAACAGATGATAATTGTTTTGTAGAATTTTTTTTTAAATCTTTATTTTTCAACAAAGAAAATATGCTTTCATTCAAATACATTATTAATTCATTTAAATAAAATATTAATTTATTTAATTGACATAAATACCGATTCCTTGACTTGTCAGTGTGATAGCTGATCCAACAACAAAACATTCACAATGTGATAGCTGGTTCTAATAAAAAAAACTTTCACAAATTTAATTGGTATTGCCTTAAAGTTAAAGAACCCACCATATAATTTTTTGGGCATGGAAAAACAAACATAATTTTTAATTACTATATCAGGTAAATATTTTGGGCATTGAAAAACATACATAATATCTAATTAATATATGGGATAAATATGACAGGAAAGTTAAAAGCTGACCTTTAAAATTAATGTAAATAAAAATTAAACTGACAGAAACCTTAAGTCAAAAAACACAAACTCCACATATCCACCAGACAAAGTGGCATGAGAACATTGTGATAGTGTTTTGCTTTCATGTCTGCTTTGCCTTCATTAGGAGACCCGTTGAGTTTGTCAATCTCAGAATTTGTGTTGGTTATTCAGCGCCATACTAGTGCGATAATGTCATTGGTCTGATGTTTCTTTGCAAAACAGTTCTCAATTATAAGCCAAAGTAACATTTAATCCAATTTGTAATTGTATTATTTTGGAATTATTGTGATCTAACTTATCTGGTCAGTTAAAAGTGACTGTGTTCTATTGAAAGAAAAATTCATTTGATTTCAGATGTGTCTCTATTTTGTTGTATGTTTTACTGCACATTGCACATATTGCAAAGCGGAATATTGTCATGGCACCATTCAACTGCAAACAAAGCCTGTTTTATAGTAATACATAAGTTTTAGCATAATTTATTTGTCTCTGTCTAGTCTAGAATTATCAAATCATAAATTTGTCCTCTGTAAGACCAAAATAAAAATATGAAATTTTAACCAAAAATAGAAATAAGAGCTTAACCTAAGAACAGTGCGAGCTTGCACCAGTGTCACAAGGGAGGCGACTCAATTAAATTAATATTTAACATTAACGCTTAAGTTACCTCGCTTAGTACCGAACATCCTCTAAAAACACTATTTTTTCACCAAACAAAAAAAAGGACCGGTACCAGGTAATAAAATATATATATATACCGGGTATATATTATAATATATAGCTATTATGTGTTAAATAAACATGCCAAGAATTTTCTTAGCATAACATGTACTTCACAATAGTGCCATGTCATTGGGATTTAGAAGGGGGGGGGGGAGGGGGGAGTTGACCAGTTTGTGAGATGATTTCACTGAAATGAGGATGATAATGCTGTCCCGTGTTCAAGCTGTGTGAAGTGAAATATTTAGAGCAATATATTTTCCCATATTTTGATCTCAATAATTATTCTCTCCTAAAAAAAATAAATAATAATAATAAATACCAACTTAATGACTGACCGGGTAACATTTGGAAACAGTGATTGTGCCATAAGCTGAAATGTAATGAGGGAGATAACACATGATTCTGAGTTTAAGATTGCAATGAAGTGAAGTACGGTAGCATATTTTTTCTTCTTCTTTTGTTCGGTTTGCAGTTCTTAGATATTTTTAATTAGTGTGGTATCATTTTTTTTAAAAATAAAAAATATAACAAAAACTTAATTAGCCTTCCAACTCAACATCCTTACAGTAATTTGTGTTGATGGTATGTGTGGTAAACACCAGTAAGCCTTAATTATTACTAGTTAAAAGTAATGTTGAAATTAAGTGGGTTTTTTTTTAATTTAAAAAAAAATAACTCTTAAAAATATAATATAGATCTATTTCGTGCTGTGTTTGCACATTTTGTCAACACAAGGTGTAAGAGATACCTGGTCAGATCAAGAAAAATATATTTTTATTTACAAAGAAAGAAAAAGTGGTCGGTTTGGGGGGGGGGGGTGAAAAGCAATTTAAAAAACAACTGATCTGTATATCTAAACGTTTTTTTTTAAAAAGAAAGTGCACCCCCCATGATACGTCACACGCGCCCTTACCCAACCCGCGCCCTTACCCCAACCCGTGATGCCACCAGGGGTGGACGTTGGGACTTAAACTTAATATCATTCTCGTTACTCTCAGCGCATACGTTTGTACGTTTCCAGGATGTTTCTATAAATAGCCTTTATAATAATAATAATAATTTAAAATACGTGTCTGTGCTGTACCTACAACTCTCGATACCAAATGCCTTTACGTGGATGCTAGGTTGCCATAATCTGTAAAAAAAAAAATTAAAAATAGCCCATAAGTGTATGTTTCATTTCATACTTCGTAATTATTTTTGTGTGTACTCCTTTGTATTTATTGTCGATATTATGTATCATACTGTAATGATCAACATACTATGTCAATGCTTATGAGCTGTGTTTTAAATAAAATGTTCGTCACGGATAACCATGGCGTCTCTATGAAGACGTGGTTTTATTCATGAACTTAAAAAAAAAAAAAAACCGTCTAAATTTTTTTAATTTTTTTTTTGTTCAATTAATATTATACAAAAATAAAATATTGAAAAAAAAAGACAGTTTGCTTCTCAAGTTCTAATGCTTATGAGCTGTTTTTTAAATAAAATGTTCTTCACGGATAACCATGGCGTCTCTATGAAGACGTGGTTTTATTCATGAACTTAAAAAAAAAAAAAAACTGTCTAAATTATTTTAATTTTTTTTTTGTTCAATTAATATTATACAAAAATAAAATATTGAAAAAAAAAGACAGTTTGCTTCTCAAGTTCGTTTTTTTCCTTCCCATTTTCGTCCTCATTTTATCAATTTTTGTTATTTTTAAAGTTATTTTTTATTTAAATGCGTAATCATTATTATTTAACTATTTCGTTATTCTTACATTTAAAAACTGATACCCAACAGCCGGGTTGGAATCGAAATCAATAGCTTGATACAGACTCCAACATCTAATCGTTATTTGTTTCATTAAATCATTCACGCAGGTGTGTACTCATGTTTTTAAATGTACCTTTATAAAATTGTGAAGGCGGCGATGGTCGATAAATTATGCCTTCGCCGGTCGGTCCGGTGTCTCGAAAACTTTTTAGTGGGAACAGGTCTGTTAGACCCACAATCCTGCATCGCCTATAGTGAACTAGATACACACAGGATAATATCTCTTAATGACCTATATAGCACTACTAGATCTCTTCATGACCTGCATGGCACTACTAGATCTCTTCGTGACCTGCATGGCACTACTAGATCTCTTAATGACCTTTACGTCACTTCTACATCTCTTAATGACCTTTATGGAATTACTAGATCTCTTTACTACCTGTATGGCAGATGGCACTGCTAGATCTCTTAACTACCTGAATGGCAGATGGCACTACTAGATATCTTAACTACCTGTATGGCAGATGGCACTACTAGATCTCTTAACTACCTGTATGGCACTACTAGATCTCTTAACTACCTGTATGGCACTACTAGATCTCTTAACTACCTGTATGGCAGATGGCACTACTAGATCTCTTAACTACCTGTATGGCACTACTAGATCTCTTAACTACCTGTATGGCACTACTAGATCTCTTAACTACCTGTATGGCACTACTAGATGTCTTAATGACCTATATGATACTACTAGATCTCATATTTACCTATATGGCACTACTAGATCTCTTAACTACCTATATGGCACTACTAGATCTCTTAACTACCTATATGGCACTACTAAATCTTGGGATCTTAGCCAGGGCGTGAGGCGAGGACAAGAAAATCTGACACTAGGTGTCTGTTTGGGTTACCTGTCGAACACTGGATGTCTGTGATACCTGTGTGACACTAGATTCTAATAGATGTCTGTGTTATCTGTCTGACACAAGATTCTAGATGTCTGTGTTACCTGTCTGACACTAGATTTTAGATGTCTGTGTTTCCTGCCTGGCACTAGATTCTAGATACCTGTTTTACCTGTCTGACACGGACACTAGAAGCATGTGCATTACCCATCTGACACTACACGTCTGCATTGCCTACCTGACACTGACACTAGAAGTCTGTGTTAATGTTTACATGGCAAATCATGTTTACATGGACCAAACAGATTTTAATTTCCAAAGCTTCCCAGATTGCTCCGTTAAAAACATCTGCATATAGATTTTATTTCCAGCAATTAGGGAGGCTGTTATGAGTTTGAAGAAAAATAACATATAGTGCATGGGTTATTTGGTACCAAGCTTGGGGTACAAGATAACACATGGGCTCCAGATATTGCATGCAAAATTTGTACTGACCACTGAACAAACATTATATTTCATCGAGCAAAATTTGTACTGACCACTGAACAAACATTATATTTCATCGAGCAAAATTTGTACTGACCACTGAACAAACATTATATTTCATCGAGCAAAATTTGTACTGACCACTGAACAAACATTATATTTCATCGAGCAAAATTTGTACTGACCACTGAACAAACATTATATTATTTCATCGAAAGGAGATAAAAAAGATATGCTGCCATTTAAAAAATAAAAAAAAATATAAATTACCGAAGACGAGAATTTAGTATTATGAAATGACATCAGAAAACTTCTGAAGAGCACTGTTCTTTCAGAATATAACCCAAGTGCGTGGCGTCTTCATAGGCGTAGCCAAGGAGGCACGGGGGGGGGGGGGCGTGCGGACCGCACCGGGCGACACTATCTCAGGGCGGGGCAAATTGCATATTTGCACACAACCGTCTAAACGAAATTCGTAAAAGTTAAAGGATAACCGATCACACTTACATTTTCCACGCACGTAACAAGGAAAGGAACATTTTTTAAATAAAGTAAATTTAATGTAAAAATAGCTATAACTTAACGTTGTTACAGTTCTTTAATACATTGACCCCCCTGACCTTCAATCAATTTCTTTTTTGTTCCAGTCATTGATATACTGTGGAATTATTTTTACCAGAAGAAAGCCATCGTGGAAGTCGGGGCGGGGGGTGACACCATGGGTTTACCACACAGGATGACACCATGGGTGTACCGCCCTGGGTGACACCACGGGTTTACCACCCCGGATGACACCATGGGTGTACCGCCCTGGGTGACACCACGGGTTTACCACCCCGGATGACACCATGGGTGTACCGCCCTGGGTGACACCATGGGTTTACCACCCCGGATGACACCATGGGTGTACAGCCCTGGGTTACACCATGGGTTTACCGCCCCGGGCAATGTTCCCTCTAAGGTTTGCTGGTTCGTGTGCAAAATCATACAGTTAGTTGTGTGCAAAATTGTACAGCCCACAAACTCAAAGACACACCTTAAAGGGAACATTGGCCCCGGGTGACACCATGGGTTTACCGCCCCGGGAGACACCATGGGTTTACCGTCCCGGATGACACCATGGGTTTACCGTCCCGGACGACACCATGGGTTTACCGTCCCGGACGACACCATGGGTTTACCGTCCCGGATGACACCATGGGTTTACCGTCCCGGCTGACACCATGGGTTTACCGTCCCCGCCGACACCATGGGCTTCCCGGCCCGGCTGACACC
>CAXITT010000531.1:438599-452224 GCA_964033795.1 Lymnaea stagnalis | reverse complement strand
GGGGGGGGGGGGGGGGGGGGGGGGGGGGGGTGGTGTTGGTTGGGGGGGGGGGGGGGGGGCACCGATCCGATGCTACTAAGAGTTGGGACGGCCCTGATCCTAATTATCACATCCCATTTTCCCTTTAAATTCGTGTTCGGAAATTTGATCGAAAGAAATTTCGTCAACGGTAAATTGATCGACGGTAATTTGATCGAACGGAAATTTGGTCGAATCTTTTTTTTTTCTTCAGTTTTTATGTTAAAATTTTGCTCAAATTTCTTTTTGAACGCATTATTTTCTTTTACTATATAGTATAGTGAGCTCAAAAAGAAATTCGATCAATTTACCGTCGATGAAATTTATTTCTAATAAATTTCCGGTAACCCTTTAAATTATCATTATAGTTGGGGATTTTCTCCCTCCCCCACCCCCCCCCCTTCCACTCTGTCTCACGCACTCTCACCTATCTGTCCAAGGGAAGTAACTAAGAAAATGTCTCAAGGTTTTTGTTGCGTTAACTTATTAACTTTTCTTTTTAGATCATTTATTCTCAGAAGAAGAAAAAAATGTTAATATAATTTTTTCCAGCAAGCGTCGTCAGTTCTATCCAGCATTGCAGCAACATGAAACTTTAATTATTCTATAAATTAATAATACAAAAGGTCTAATAAATAATTAATTTACAACAGCAACAGCGAATTAGAAGGTCTGATTCAATTGATTGTCCTCCTTTACATTCTATTCCGAAAACAAAAGTAACAAAATTTTTTTCTACGGGAAATCCCCGAAATATTTATTTATTCGGATCATCCCGAAAATGATGACGGGATGTCTTTCAGTTTCAGAAAGGTATGTTTTAAAATCGCTTAATTTACTTTGAATTTTCATTAGGGTAACACATATATTTTCAAGTTAAAAGTCAATATACGTTCTCCTACGTGCAGGATTCCCTCGACACCCACTTTTACTTTTTCGCTTCGTTGCGGATTGTTACTTATTAATGGAGCTATTCTCTCTTTTTTTTTTTTTTGCGTAAATTTATCCAAATGTCCATATTACTAAATTGTGTGTATTAGTGTATAAAATTAATAAATTGTGTGTAAACTGAATTAAGTTGAGCTAATAAATTAATGATTTATTAATACAAATACCCGTTAAATACCGGTGATTTTAACTTATTTACTACTAGTAACTAGGCAGTCCGATCACTCAATGGTCACAATGGAATAATAATTTTTAAATTGTGTTGTTGTTTTTTTTCGCGAGTCCCATGTTTCAAAAGAGATTGTAGTCGTAGTCTTGTACAATTACAGGTACATCTTGTACTGTGAGCAAGCGCACTAAAGATTAACAAAATTAAATCTACATTCAGTAATGATAACTGCAGGTGCGATTTTTTTTAGTAGAGACTTTTAAATTAAAATAATCTACCATAAGTAAAAATTAAATCTCTCTTTTTTTTTTAAAGCGTAGTTAATGAACAATAATAATGCCTTATATTCTGGCTTGGGGCAAAGCCAACTCGGGGGCACTTGGCCTAGGAGGCACAGAAGAACATGCGCAGTTGGCTCCACAAAAAGTTCATTCAAAGGATTTGGAAAGCACAGAAATTCGGCACATTAGCACGGGAGAAACCCATACTTTGCTGTGTGTGAAAAATGGTTCGGTCTACAGCAGCGGTTCTAATAATTTTAGGCAGTGTGGAAGAGAAGCTAATCTTTCCACATTTGGTAAGCATTATAATTTTTATAATGAATATTTTTAATGAGCATATAATTTGGGGGATAAAAAAATAAATCATATTTTGTAAAACTTCTTAATCTTAAATAGACAATGATGAGAAATCATTTCATTAATAAAAAAACAAAAACAAGTAGTTGGCTTAAGTTAAATCTTTAAAATTATCTAAATTATAAGCTGATTGGGTTCTCCATTTCAAAGGGATAATAAATGAAGGACTGCGTTCAAGAAATAGTAGAGCTCTTAGCCAGAACGTTCTTCTATTATTGTCCTGTCGTTCTATTTCAAGCTTCTACATTATACCGTGTTCTACTATTTTCTCCATTCCAATGAGAGTTGTTTATGAAACTATTGAAAAATAAACTTTAGTTATTTTAATGCAAGGTATCTACTTCCTATATAAAATTTGGATTTCAGCTACTGGTACTGTTTCTGGAAATTTTAAACTTCATAGCTTTTTTCCCCTCATTTTTTTTCTCACTTCGTTCCCCTTTTTTTCTATCCAGTCGTTCCCCTTTTTTCTCTCCCTTGGTTACCCTTTCTTTTCTCTTCCTTAGATACCCTTTTTGTGCTTGAACTTGAATCATTCCACAATTAAAAGTTGTTTCTACATGTTCTGCCGTTTCTATGACAGCTATTTGCAGATTCGCGTTTCCCTATATTTCCCTCCACGGTATCTTCGGGTATTCCGTGGTTTTATTTTCTCCTGGACTCACCTTCTTAGTGCGCCCGTAGGAAGTACGCTTGCTGGCGTTCCACAAACATGACCGTGCAATCTCCAGCAACGTGACTTCATGGTTCCTGAAGTAATTTGTTTTTTTGTACCACTCCTGATCGTCCTCTTAGTTTGATATGAGGTTTTCTTTGGCCAGATTCTACGGAAACCTCTTTTTATTCCTAATATATTTGGTGAAGAAAAACGTTCTGATGTTTTGGTGGTCTGCCAGCCATCTGATTCACAGATGAGAACGCTCGAGACATTGCCTTTAAATACTGGTAACTCTTGGTTTTGGGACATTCAGGCTGGTCGTTCTTCACATGGGTGTCATCATTGCCTGAATTGAGATGACCTCTAATGCGCCCCTGGTTTACTGCAGTTTATAATTTAATGCAGTAACGTAATTGGGGAAGGGGGGGGGCGCACTGGTTGAACCCTCCCATGGAATGACACCAAATGGAAAAAATTGTTAATTTGTATGACAAAAACCCGTTCCTCTGTAATCATTTTTTGTTCTTTTCCCCATCTGCTCCTTTAAAATGTCCCTATCCAACAAAAAAATATAATTTTGAAGATTGGGCGGGCGTTCGTCTTAGCTTAGAGTCTCTGGCGAATTAATCCATGCTGAGGACCATAGGAAGACAAGACTTTGGTGCTTCTTTAGCAAATATCACTTGTACGATACCATATCCATCACTTCTGAGTACGAGACTTGCTAAATTACAATACATTAAAACACAGTTATTCTACGTATTTGGGAGGCTTCGTTGTTTAAAGTATAACAAAATAAATACTTACAATCATAATGAATTCAGGCCGTTCTTCTTCCTTTTCTCCCCCCCCCCCGTGTTATCACCTGGTTACGCCACTGCAAGTAACACAAGGAGCGGGCCTAAAATCCAAGTTCCTGCCACATTTTTTTCAAAAATAAATAAAGCTCAAACTACAACTTTTCATCGTTTACCTTTTTGCGTCAGTTTATTACTTTTTTTTAAAGAATACTCCTTGTTGTCCTTTAACTTTTATTCAGTACCCAGTTGAACGCTCTCCAAGCTAAGAATGTTGTTTGATGTGTAGGACAGTTTTAAACATTATTTGTATACACATAGGTTGTAAAAAAAAAATTATATATATAATAAAAAATTATTAATAAATTCAACTATTAAACAAACAAAAATTTCTATGGGACACAACCAATGAATTTATTTTAAAGGTAAAAACAAATTTATTATTAACTTTCTTCCTTTTTAAGTTTACCACACAAAAAAATGACACATTTTAAAATTTATTAAAAATTAATATTATTTTATAAAATATTGTTAAAAATTATTGGAACATGAGACATTTCAGACATTTATTAATTTAAAAAAAAAAAATTTTGGTTTAATTACAATTTTGCCTTTTTTTTTTAAATAGCCATTTAACTTTTCTAATGACATTTTCTTTTTATTCTAATTTAACTCGTATATCTTATAATAATGATATAAACTCGTTCCTCCTCTTTAATAAGATTAATTAATATCCCCTGATAATGATCTTCCCGGGATTGCTCTGTGTAAGTCCCCCACTTGTCTCGTAAATGGAATAGGCTGGAACTGATAAGTGAAAGCTGCCACCCTTAGAGTGTACACCATAAGAGTGTACACTCGGGTACGCAACTTAAAAATATTTTATATGAGATGCCTTTGAAAACAAAACATTATAGGCCTACCAATATTCCAAATCAGATCAAATAAAACAAAAAATGTGATCCATTTGTCGTGGGGCTCCCAAAAATCGCAGGGCCGATAACCATGTGCCTCATTTGCCGGCACTGCTTAGACTTAGAGTGATCTCTCTTACCTACTGATTTAAATCGAAGGAGCCAGGAGCCTGTGCCCTGTACTCTTGTTGATGAAGAGTGAGACTCATTCTTAGCATTGTTCACTTCATCACATTGTAGATAAAATCAACTTTTTAAAAAAATTATTAATAACTAATAATTAATAACTTTTTAAATTCATTCAAATTTTCTAGAACGTGTCAAAGGACTGCAATCTCATCACGTAATTCAAGTGGCCACAGGCACTTCTCACAGTGTTGTACTTACTCAGGCTCACGAAGTGCTCACCTGGGGGAAAAATACGGAAGGTCAGCTAGGGAGAGGGGATGCCTCAGAGGAAGCCAGAGGGACGCCTATGTGAGGATTAAAAAATAAAATTCCCCAACTGAAAATAGGCCTATATTACAGTCAGTTTTTCGAGTGATGAAAATACACTTACATTTGAACCATAATTAAATTGATAAATCAAATAACTTCTGATTTGGTCATAAGAAATAAATGTTTAATTAAAATATATTAAGAAGTTGAACAAAATGATATTCAAAATTCGAATCATATCACACTAAGCCCTGTGACTAGTAATATTTTAGCTCAAATTCAGTTAAAAAAGCTTGGTATTTTATTGATGGGACATTGAAGTCATTGAAGTAAACCTTAGCCTTAAGTGTTTGCCGCTGGGTCAAATAAATGCTTAAAACTACAAGTCATTGAGTCTACAAGTTATATCGTTTATAACCTTATATCGTAACCTAGACAAGGTCCTTAAACTGTAAGATCCAAGTTGAACAAACTAGACAGCCCCAAAGGCATTTAAAAAATAAACAGTTGTTCGGGTTAAAATAAACAAGATTTCCATTTTAGGTTGGTTAAGTCTCTTGCTGTAACCCATGTACTGCAAGTGGCCTGTGGCAGTGACCATACTTTAGTCCTCACAAACGGTTTGTATGGGATGTTTTTCAAGATAACTCCATTCACATTCAGAATTTTGATTGTTTTATTGTGAAAATATTTGATGTTATCTCCACATCTAGCCTATAAATAATTAACACAATCTCTTTATCACTTTTTAAAAAAAAAACATAAGGTAAAAAGAAATTTGTAAAGTATGTAAACCAAATACCGGCTCTGCAGCTTTTTTGTTAATAATTATGCAAATCTAAATTGGTGGGTAGAAATATTAACAACTTATTTTTGTTTTGTTTAACTTCAGAGGGCCGTGTTGGTGTATGGGGCTCCAATTCTTATGGCCAGTTGGGACTGGGATCAAGTAAAGGTTTAAATCTTAACAGGCCAACTTGGGTGACGTCTATTAGTGGCTTACCTGTGGCCCAGGTAGCAGCCGGAGGAAACCACAGTTTTGTTTTATCCAAGTCTGGGGCCATTTATGGGTGGGGCAGAAACAGGTATGTAAAGTAAAAGAAGTAGTCTACTATGGGGCCATCTATGGATGGGGCAGAAAAAGTGTTGAAAAGTAAAAGATGTAGTCTACTATGGGGCCATCTTGAATCTAAAAGTGTGTGTGGGGGGGGGGGAGATATTTGTGCGATGATTTTTTTTTTTTTAAATTGGGTGGTTAAAATAATCTCCCAAAATACTGAGACGTCATTTATGGATGGGGCAGAAAGAGGTATGAAAAGTAAAAAAAAATTGTTGTACGGCTTCCTCATATCAATAGTTATCTCAGTTTTGTGTGGAATTTTCATAAAGGAATTTACTTTTACAATTTTTTTTAACATGGCCATTTCCTGTATACTAAATTTTGATATAAAATTGCCCAATTAGTCTATCATGTAGCTGATTGGAAATTTTGCCTAATGTGGGTCTTTTAAATGTTATGACCTTTGTTTTTTTATGTCAATGGTTAATATCTTAGAAAACTTAATTAAAAGACAATTGAATTATATTTGTATGCACAGAGACAAGATTTTAATAATTAATAAACTGTAATAAGAGACAATTTATTGTGTTTGTATGTCAAGTATGTGTTTAGACCTGTAGGTTTCCTCTCATTGCAGTTTTGGCCAGCTGGGCTTGAATGACACTGAAGGTAAGAGTATTATTTTAACCATATTGTCAAAGTAAAGTAATCCTTTCAGTTTCAATATTATTATTCATTTCTGAATTTGTTGCTTTTCTAGATTTCTCTGATTGTCTTATTGTCTGATTTCCACACAGAGTATTTAATTTATATTTTAATTTTAGCTTATACTATCCTGTAAATTTTTTCTGGATTCATTAATGGCCTTAAGTTTTTTACCCAAAACTTTTACTGTCTCTTTTGAAATGTACCGTTTTATAGAAACAGAACTAATTTAAAAGTAAAATATCCTATTTGAGAAAAACTTAATTTCATTTTATATATTATCTATATTTCTTTTTGTTTAAGATTCCTGTTTTCCAAAGCAATGCCGGCCATTGCGTAGTCAAAGAATTAAATATATATGTTGTGGGGAGAATCACACAGCTTGTCTCTCTGTGGTAAGAAATTAAGATTTTTTTTATAATTTAAGTGAACTATTTGCAGAGAAATAGTCTAGTTTTGTGATCGTATTTTAATAAGAATAATATTTAATTAAAGGATTTATTTAAAAACAATCACAAGGTGAGAGCTGAAAAAATGCTTTTCAGAATGGTAGGGTATTTACATTTGGTGCTGGCACTCATGGTCAACTCGGACACGGCAGCTACAACAATGAGATCTTACCAAGACAGGTGATGGAGTTGACAGGAAGTGAAGTGTCACAGATTGCATGTGGAAGGTAGAATTAATTAAGGACTATTTTTCTTTAGTCTGATATTTCATTACAAGTCAACAAGTTACAATATGTGCATATTGCTTTCAAAATTTTCCACAGAACTACATCATTGAGATTTAGTAAGCTTTAAAACATAATTTAAATTCATGCACTGAAAAGTTACATTCTTTGTTAACCTCTTTTGTATGGTCAAAATTCATGCACTAACAATTCTAATTTTAAGTTTTTTTTAACTAGAGCAATATATCAGATATTTTTTTTAACTCATTATTTTATTTTCATATATTGCTATATCATTCTTAGAATGTATCATTAAATAAATCAGTGACATGCCAAAATTTAAAAAAAAATCTCATATCCATAAATTTACTTATTTAAAAGGATGTAAGAAGAAAACTGTCTCATAGGGGGGGGGGGGGGTAGGGGGGGGGGGAAAGGGGTAATAAATCAGTGACATGCCAAAATTTAAAAAAAAATCTCATATCCATAAATTTACTTATTTAAAAGGATGTAAGAAGAAAACTGTCTCATAGGGGGGGGGGGGGGGTTAGGGGGGAGGGAAAGGGGTAAGTAATGTGAAACTGTTACCAATAAGTTGCATGTACCATCCTAATATTACCTTTCTACTCTGTTGAACAGAGGTCACACCCTTGCCTATGTTCCCAAAACTGGACGACTGTATTCATTCGGCCTGGGCCAAAGTGGACAGCTGGGGCTTTCAACAACAGATAATAAAGACATTCCCACTTCTGTGCCTGGACTATTTACCCCTGGGAAATCTCAGGGCTCTCCCATCCAAGGCAGCAACCAAGGAATAAGAACTATCTATGCAGGTGGAGATCACTGCTTTGCAATTGCTCAAGACAATGATGTGAGTTACTTAACAACTTTGCTTTAATAATTTTGCCGTCATTGCTAGAATTATCTTCAACGCCGGCCTTTAGGGTATGCGACCTGTGCCCTTGCACAGGGCCCCATAGCCATAGGGGCACCTGGGGGGCTCAGTAAATATTTAAACTCCCTTAGTTTATTGGGGGATACTCCTTTAACAAAAACTTGTGGATAGTTTCTACCTCATAGGGGCAGATTATGGGCGACCCCAAAGGTGGTGTAGAAATGGAACAAAGTACCATAGAAAAACAAAACAGTCTAAATTAATTTGCATGTTAAAATGCATATGGTTAGCTACATGTATAGCATAGCGTATGTTGTAATCGGAAAAAGAGCGGAGCCATACAGGGACAGGGAAGGAATCACTGAACGGGTGCTTCGCACAGGGCGAAAGTTTACCTAAGGCCGGCTTTGTTACCTTAGCTAGTTGTTGATATCTTTTTGTACACAACTATTTCTTGCATAGGGGCCTTACAAAAATTACATCACACACCTGGGGGGGAGAGGGGGGGGGTCAGAAAGGGGATGGGGTCAGATATTTGTAACAATGTTTTTATCAGGGTGGGAAAAATTTGGCATAAAATCCCCATAACTATTTGACTGTCGTTGTTCCAAACTGGAAAAGCAAAGCAATTTAATACATTATTTCACTTGATAAAAAGAAATGTTTGCTTACGGTTTATATTCTCTTTGATGGGGTTTATAAAAGTCATAATAAATTTATTTGTTATTTTGAGAACATAATATTATTATTATTTAGTTCTTTTTTTCAGATTTGTGTATCAGATGATTTTAGAGTTCAAGATCAGACCAGGCAAATACTGACACTCAGTAAGGGAAGATTTGAGGTGCTACAAGCTCTTCAAAAATATGATATTCCATCTGATGAACTTGTAGAGTAAGTAACAATGCTTTTCATAGGTTATTTTCTGTTTTGAACAGTCTGCTGATATAGATTAGTATTTTAAAATGATTTGATTTAATGACTGTTACAGAAAAGTTTAGAGTGACCCATGAACATAATGCTAGTTAGTGTTTGCTCTGAAAGGTCTGTGGAAAAAGTTAATAAGAACAATATAATTTAAAATACTTGAGTTCAGCTTTTTAAATGCTGTAAAATTGGTATAATGGTTAATTTTTTTTTTTTAAATTACATTTAATTAGGAAATGTTTTTTTTAATAAGTTTTTTTCAAGTTTCATTTTCAACTAGACCAGTTGTCTAATTCATATCATTTTTTTTTATAAAGGATGATTGTGATGTGGTTAAGGGAGGTGAATTTTTGATGAAAGCAATCTCTTTACCAAAGATAATTATAAGAATATATTTTCACTTTTCTGCAACATTATGTCAGAAAAATTCAAACATGCCTGTAAATCATTAAAAATTCCCTTTTACTATTACCTAATCTGATGTGTTAAAAGATAGGTACCGGAAACTTTGTTTCTGACATAATGTTTCTTCATAATTTTAAACAATTTACTTGAGCAAACTTATGTTTTTCAGGGAAATGACAAAAATATTCTCTTTTGCTTCATGTCTGAATGGATCCTTCTTGTTGCCGTAAATATTTATACATTTAATTTTTTAAAATATTACCTTTGTCATCACCATGTCATTTTTTATGGGAAAAACATTAGTCTTAGCATTTTTAAAATATAAAATATCACAATGTCACATTTTAAACTTATTAACAGAATTTAAGTAATAAACTTGGACAAACTTAGACATGATTTCACTGAGAACTCATTTATTATATGGAAGATTTTGAATTTAAAAAAGAAAACAAGATAAATTCATACTCTACCTTTCAGGAATGATGACCACTATGAAACTACCAGCAAGAAACATGGTGTGGACATGAATGAGATGAGGTCATTTTTCACTGAGCTTAAACAACTATCAAATATTGCCATTATGAAAATGGTGAGTGCTGGAAGATACTCGAACAAGTTTTTTTAAAAATGAGATATTATTTAATATTTTTAATCAGATATCATTTAATTTCTCAGTAAATAGCATTAAAAGTAAACTTATTGACTATGCTTGATTTCCCAAGAAATAAAAAATGGACTATTAAGCTATTTTTCAGACCTGTCTTCTTGGTCCTAGCTCCTCTAGCCGACAATTTATTTTTTCAAAAAATTAAAAATAACAACTCGTTGCTATTTTTATCTCATCATTAGATCAGCGCAAGTATTGAGAAGAACCTGATTCGATCTCTGCCTCAGTCACCTCCAGATGTTGAAGCCCTGCGTGTGTACCTCATGTTACCTGAGTGCCCCCTATTTGACCAGCCTGAGCTGTACAGCTCAATCATCATTTCATTTGCCAAATCCTTCATCTCTTTCAAGAGCATAATTTTAGCTAAATTTGGTGTGTATTTGTTCATGTTGATTCTACTCATGCTTAACCATTATTAAAACATGTTGAAATGTCAGCTTTACCCAGTGGGTTACTATTAAAAGAATTGAGAAAATACGACAAATAGTTGATGCCATATCAGTTAGCCAGTATATGGCCCAACAGCAAATCAGCTAGCTTTGCCAAACTGTCAATCTGCCTCCATTCGAATCCTGCAATAGCAGGCTTGTGGCTGTCAGGGCCAGAAGAAGACTACTGTGGTGGATTGACTGTGCTAAGGACACCCTCAAAGTCCACATCAGTAATTGTTTTGTAGAATGTCAACTGGACCTGTTTGTGATGCCTCCCAGTAGAACCAGACAGATGAAGATGTTAAAGTCGATATTTGACACAATCACAATATTGTTATAAATCATAACAGAGGCAAAGTGTTCCAAATAGTGACTAATATTTTAATATACAGAATCACAATAGTCCATCGAAATAGGTCTAGCCACATCTCATGCCGAACATACTAAGCCTTGGCACTAATATCATATTAATCTCAATACTTCAATTTCTAGCCTCTGGATAATCTTCTTTACTTCTTAAACTTAATAATGTAACAACACACTATTGACTGTTCAATCTTCTTCAAACAAATTACATGAATCGCCTGTCATATTATTCAACCTCCATTTCTTTTTGCTTTTCTTTGCTCCTTCTGATTGACCAGTTTTTCTCAAGTCCCCATACTCTGTGTATCACATAAGTAATAACTCCCATATTACTTATCTCTCATATATTCATATCTGTGACAATATTACTCTGAAAACTTTGCCAGTGGACTTTTAAATTAGTAGTCATGAGAATGAAAGTATTTTTTTTTTTTAAACACAGTTTTTTTTATAGTAAAAAAAAGGTAATAAGTGCAATTTTTAACTTTGTTTAAATTTCATTTCCTAGATTCATGGTGGTCAAATATGCAGCCAACTTTCTTCAACAGATTAGTTATGGTGAGTTAACTTTTTAAATATAGTTTTATCATTCTGTTAAATTTAATTTTTTTGCAAAAAAGTATGTGGTCTTCCCATGTGTAAAATTGTAAATTAAATTCAAATGCTGCAGTTAAAAAAACTTATAAGCTAAATTTTTGCCTGAGGCAGAGGAAAGCAATATTTTGTCTTAATATACCAGTAATACAAACTGTGCTGTAATTAAAAATTAAAGCTTATGGACTTTTGTGCTTATAGTCACAATTAAATACTTTTCCCAGAAGATAAATATATTTACTAAAATATCATCCCATTTTTTTGTTTATCAGATTTATACATCCTGCCTAGGATATTTCTTGACGTTACCTCATACTAATGATCCCTTAGAGGTAAGGAACAGTCTTTGTTTTTAGCAGTCTATAATCTTGTTAAAAAATCCCTTACAAAAAAGATTCTTGAGCTAGTTGGATCTGAAATGTACGTTTTTTTTAATCAATTATTATAGAACTGATTTTAAATTGCATTTACCAGGAATTTTGCTTTGTTTTTTTTATCATGTATTTATTGCAGGTCAGAAAAAGGCTAGACAGTATCTCCATCTCACTGAACATGTTGCAAAAACTGAATGAGGTATTTCTGAGACAATCTTGGCTTTTTTGGGTCACCTGAAGTGCAGGGAAAATAATGATTTTATTTAGACAAATTTTTGAAAAATATAAAATATTTCTTGAATATTTTACTTTAAACATGTTAAGATAAATTATTTTGATTAGACTATAACTATTCCCATTTTTTAAAATTTAATTAATTGAGAAAATGCATTGAAGAAATATAATATAATATATTATATTTACATAAGTATATACATTTATCTATCTAGATATAAAATAGACAGACAGATACAGATACAGATATAGATATGAGGGTGACCCAAAAATGTGATAACATTGCTTTATTGTCAAGAAGTCATTGAGAAGTAGGGAGAGTGAGGTGGTGGTGGGTGGGGGGGGGGGAGTGGACATAGACTGAACAAGTTTTATGATTAGCGTAATAATTTTCATACAACTGTCAATGACAAAAAAATTATATTAAATTAATTATATAACCCTTTGTTACGAAATGTTCTCACTTTTTAAAATATATATATTGTGGGTGGGGGGGGGGGAGTGGACATAGACTGAACAAGTTTTATGATTAGCGTAATAATTTTCATACAACTGTCAATGACAAAAAAATTATATTAACTTAATTATATAACCCTTTGTTACGAAATGTTCTCACTTTTTCAAATATATATATTAGACTAAGTTCTTATGATTATCTAAAAATTACTAATTTAGATATTTTGAAAGCCCTTATGTCGAATAGAGACATGAAGCTTTATGACAAAGGCTAAATCTCACAATCTGTTGCTGGCACAGGTGAATGAAGCTCACAACCAGATCATCCCAGTCCAAGAGTTCTATGTTCCAGACTTGAAGGACAAGATAGCAAATGTTTATATCAGTTGGGCACAGCAAACAAATTACCTTGGTCAGGTGGACGGCGTGGCCACACAGGTGTGTGCACCAACAAGTGATTCCTTTTGAACTTTTTAATTTATAATTAGTATAAAATCAAGCTTTTTTCCTTTTTTATGAGCCTTTTTATAGGCTAAGACTGATAAAATTTCAAGGGGCAAACATTTCCTGACCCCCTTTCACCTTTGCAGCATCATATATTTATTTTGTAGAAACAAAGACACATTGAAAATGTTTGAAGAGATGCAACAGCTTCTTTGTTCACATTATCATACCCCATTATCTCTCACTGTAAGATTGTGTTTCTAGATCTGCTCTGTTGGTGTTTATGTGTATATGCTAGGATAATTTAATTGCTGCTAAAGTATTTTGTAAGGAACTCATTGTTTAAGTTTTTAATGTTATAATTGTGAGTTTTTTTAATAGAAAATCTGATATTCTCTTTCATTTCAATTTATTTCAACATATTGAGTAAAAAATGATTTTCCAAATAGATGTCAATTTATATCTTAGCATATTTGGCTATTGATCAAGTTTAATTTAGATGCTTATTTACTTAAGCGCTGTTCAGTTTTTGTTTGCGAATGCTGTCTTCGCAAGTGCATACTTCTTGTAACTTTTTATGACAGAGTTTGTACATTCCGTTTGAAAGCAACAGTCTAGCTCAATCATTAAAATTTCTTCTTTTTTTTAAAGTATATATTATTTTTAATTTTAATTTTTAAAAATTATAATAATTAGTTAATTTTATAATTTAAAAAACACCTTATTATAAGAATGGCCTTACTGGTCATTTTTAAAAAGGTGTGACATCATAAGTTGTTTTCTTTCCTTTTCATTATTTTCCCGCTCTCTCTCT
>CAXITT010000531.1:414723-438562 GCA_964033795.1 Lymnaea stagnalis | reverse complement strand
CCCCCCCAAACAAACTTAAATAGTAGGGGTTGAGTCCTGCTGGAATTAATGGGAACTGCATTCCTATACTTTTAGTTTTTTCTTGCTTTATATTTATTTTATGGAGACGGGGAATCTAGGGTGTGTACCCTTACTCTTCCCCCATGCATTCCCTCACTTATTTTTTGAGGTCTCCACTCTCCACCCCTGTTAAACATGAATATTAATTTGTATGTGTGTATATAAAAATGCTAAATTACTATAGCAACTTATTTCCTGTCAGACCTTGTGGACTCTTTATTGAGTGCTGTCTATTGAACTCATGAAATACTGGGTTCAAGTTATTCTTCTCTACTTGTCCATATACAGGGCTTTTACCTTTGTAACTACCCATTCATATTTGATGGAGCAGCCAAAAGTGTTTTGCTTCAAATAGATGCAGCATGGCAGATGCAGGTAAAAAAAACAACAAAAAAAACAACAAAAAAAACCTCTGTGTTAATCTTACCCCCTCAAAATGTTGACAGTGTTAATCTTACATGACCATTATTTAGAGGAAAATAGCAAAAAAGTGGTTTAGGATAAAACACACATGCAGAATATAGCATTTTGTGTTGATATGTGATGTAGAATTTCATTATTTTGATTAAATTTTTAGTTTAAATTTGATTTATTTTTACCCATTGCTTCTCCAAAATTTGTTTATTTCTATAGGTTTCTCAACACAATGCACTTATGGAATCAATTTTTCCTTTCCTCTTGAGGAGAACTGACCCTGCCAAACAATTTCTTATCCTAACTGTACAGCGGAAAAATCTGGTGCAAGATACATTAGCCCAGCTGCAGACTAAGTCCAGTGCAGACTTTAAGAAACCCCTTAAGGTAGTTTTATAAGATTTTTTGTTTTTTGGATGGTAGGCATGTGTAATTGTTATACAAGTAAAACTTTAGATTGATGATTTCATATCTCCACATCCTATATGATTCTAGACTTTAGAATTATCCTGGCCTTTAGGATAATTTTTTGTGTAGAATTATTTAAAAAAATGTAAGTTCTGCAATATTTATACATGCATTTACAATATGCTTCATTTTAAAGCAAGGTTGTGAGACAGAGCACGGCATCAGAGTATGGATGCAGCCTAAATATTTGATACTGAAATTTTAAAAATATATTTTTTGTACGGAGCTGGAATGGTGCAGGTGCTGACAAATATTTGTCCTCAGCAGAGCTGAGCAAAAAAAAAAAAAAAACAATTCTACTCCACAAACCAGCTTTATAGTATTTAAGTTATTTGCCCTAATGTTTCATGTTTAATGGTGAAGTTCTATAGTTTTCTTCTATGGATGTTGTCCCCAAAAGTTAACAATTTAAAATAATTCCTAGGGGTTCAATGCACAAAATCTAAAAAATCTTGAAGACTTCTAACAGTTTTTTTTGTTTGCTTGTGGTTTGTTTATCTCTATGACAGATTGTATGATGTATTTTTTTAAAATGCAGATCATTTTCCAAGAAGAGGAAGCTTCTGATGCAGGTGGTGTCAGGAAGGTACATCTTTACTCCTAAATGTTTTGGTTGAAGAATGACATAAAATTTAGTAGATCTTTGTTGGCCTTTCTGCTCAGAGTCAAAGTTTCTTTTAACGCTGGTAACACTTTACCAGATAAGGCTCTGAAATTAAATTTTCACCAGCTAAGATGGTCCTTCCAAGTATTTTTAATTCATATTTGGTTAAGGAGACCAGTAAAAGAAATTACACAAAATATCATTTTCTAACTTTTACTTCTTTATTTCAGGAATTCTTTCGCTTATTATTTAAGGAGGTTATGGATCCTGCATATGGCATGTTTAAAATCAACGAATCATCTAAGCTCCTGTGGTTTAATCCTTCAGTAAGCGATCATTTCATGGTGTTTTTGTTTTTTGTTTTTTTACAAACATAATAATTATTAGCACTCTTAGGGTAAGGTGTTGGCCCTGTGGTGCTAGGAAATTTTGACTTGCTCTCAACAATGAGCTAGCTGGCTGGTTTGAGTTTGTCATAAATCATTCCAAACTGTGGACGGTTAAGCTACATGGTATAAATATGTCATATTCCAAAAAAAAACTCTATTAATCCAAGTCGGAGGACAGCAATCCCATTGACTTGTTAATAAAAATGGACCCTGCACAAACGTTTATGAAGTCTTACCATTTACGTTTAGCATGCCGGAATAATTATGGACCTTCCATTTCTACAAAACCTAAATTTAAGGAAAGCAAGCATTTTTAAGTATCGGTACTAAAATAAAAAAACTTGGTTCAATTTTATGTGGTAAAATATTATATATATATAAATATATATATATATATATATATANATATATATATATATATATAATTTCAGCAAAAAATGTATATTTAGCTCATTTGAAAAACAGTTTGTAAATTTATTTTCCAGACCTTAAAGGAACCGAACATGTTTAAAATGATTGGAATGTTATGTGGTTTGGCTGTCTACAATTCAACAGTAATTCATTTGGACTTCCCACAAGCATTGTTTAAAAAATTGCTCAAAAGGTTAGATTTTGAGTTCAAAAGTATTTCCATCATTTCATTTACAACATATAATATACATTTTCATGCCATATTCTTTTCAACTGAGTTGTGTTTTTTTAGAGTCTCAAATTCATTTGGATTATGGATTACTTTAAATTACTTTTTATTTAAAAATAGTTATCATAACACACAACAAGGTAATTGCTTAGGAAACACAGCTACTGCTAAAACCAGATTAATTAGATACGAACAATTTTTGTCAATGTAATAATAATTTAAAATAATACACAAGAAAACCCACTGGTTACATCTTGATTGAGAGGAGCCTCTATAATGTGTTTGTATTTTCAGACCAGTAACTCTAGATGATTTCAAGGAACTTGATCCAGTATCTGGCAAGTATGTACTTTGCTTAGTCAGTCAAGTGTACTTCTGAATAGTCACAAAACAATGTAACAAATTATTAGGACTCATTGCTGTTTGAAATTTTTCATCCATATTATATATTCACTAGTCACAGTGCTGCAGACATCAAGTGAGTGTCATGAAATTTTGTTCAAGCTCTCCACCTTGCCTAGAGATTTTTTTTTTACAATAACAAATTCATGTAATACAATTGGTATAACTTTTTTTTTTTAAACTCTGTTTATTTACTGCTAAATTTTTATGGGTTTATTTATTTTGGAATTTTCAGAGGTCTACAAGATATCTTAAAATATGAAGATGATAAATCTTTTGAGGATGCTTACTTATTTTTTGTAAGTAACTGCAAACTTTCTATATTCTGTAACTATATTTACACTATGAAGCCAAAATTTTGAATTTCTCATAGATTTCTTTTAATGTAATAGTCTTATTCAGCATGTTAACAACAAGTGTTTTTTATACCAGGAGTTGGCTAACGTGAGTCTAATATGTTATCAAAATTGCTCTGGCATGAAAAAGCCAAAATGTCAATGTTATCATCTGTTATGGTTTCAAAATAAACATCATTCCCTCAAAATGTGAAGTTAAATTTTTTCTTTGAAAGAAATCCTTCATTTTCATAGTGAAGATTTTATTAATTTATCTTGTCATATTTCTTGCATAGTTTTTTATAAATATATTACAGTCAGGACCCTTTTTGGAAAGGGGGGGGGGGGGGGCTTTCCCNNNNGTGTGGGGAGTGGGTGCTTCCCTAGTCTCAGGAGAGTGCTAGAATAGTAAATTATCCATTTATATGTAAAGATAATATATCAAATATATAATGCCTATTTGATTATATCACTCATTTATTGATCAAATGGGTAATAGGGGGTGCCACCATTTTCAGGCTTCTTCCCAGGCAAAGCTTTTCCTCTATGGGGACTTGATTACTGTTTTATTCTCTGTATAGATTCAATAAATCATTTGGAATTAAAATGGCCTATTGTATTTTCTCTTTCAAATCCTTGGGTAATGGCAAAAACTGTTCCCTGACCCTGCTTTAAATGAAGAAATTTGCAAATGTAATCATATTGGTTATAATTATAATATTTGTTTTTTTATATAGGAAACTCAAGGACATCCATCTGTAGAGCTATGTCCCGGTGGAGGGGATAAGCCTGTGGATCAAACTAATAAGTAGGAATTACTATACATTTTACAAGCTAATTATGTAACATTGCTCTTTCATTAATCCATGACTTTGGCTCGAATAATTTTATTGTTAGGTCTATAACCACAAGGGGGGGGGGGGGGGATTTTTTTTTGTTGTTGGAGGAGCATGAAAGGGGGGGGGGGGGAATTATATTTACATGACATAAGCTTACAATAAGTTCTGATTTTTTTCTTAGGATCATCCCTGTTTAGTAGCTTTGTCCTGGCTGGTTTGAATTTATATTCCAGTTTCCATATTCTGTGTTTGTTAAAAATTTTTGTTTTCAAAAGTCTCCTCATCTTAGATAGTCTGGTACAGATTGTTGAGTATCAGAGCTTGGTTAGCATGAAATTCCATATTTAATTTAATACGGGCAATAGGCAAGATCTAAAAATTGACTACAACCCCCCACCTCCCCTTTTTTTTCCCCTCGGTGTGTAGTACTAGATGAATGGTGCTTAAGATAAAATTATATATGTAAAGATGTCCAGTTGTTTTTTTAAGTACCACATTTAAATTTAAGGCCTCTTTTGGATGGGGTTCATAGGTAGCAGGCAGAATGTTTGACCCAGTCCTCATATCCAAAAGAGGCCTTAAATTTAAATATGGTACTTAAAAAAACAACAAATAAGCTCTCCCCACTTTTTTCTACCATGGTAAAAAAGTAATATGTTATCAGTATGGTCAGAATATAATTCATTTCCCATTACCGCTGTCAAACACAACATTAGCCTTGTGACTTTTCAAACCTTGCATGTTAGCCCCTGGTGCACCTTGACTAAATGCAGCCCAGGGTGAACTCAATTAATTGTGCCCCTACACAAATCTATTTTACAATGTTGGTTATTCACATATAAAAAATTGACCACTTTGCGCCCCCTGCGCCCCCCCCCCCCAGTTACACTGCTAGTTCAGGTTTCAACAATTGGTCTGGGTGTTCAATCCTTAAAATTATGGTTGGCCTATATTTACAACGAATAATAATGGGTGAGACTGCTGTCAAGTTATTAAAAGTGAAATATTGTTCATAAGCTAAGAAAAAATGCGTTTAAAAAAAAATTTAAAAGGCATCACATAACAACCCACATGAAGGCAAAAAAAAAAATCATCAAGAAACTCTTAAATCTAAGAAAAATTAAAAATAAAGGATAAAAATAGAGCGTGCCAATAAAGTTTAAAAAAAATTAAGTATGCTTAGCGCAGCGCTGAAAGCTAAGAGTTAAATTTTTTAAAAGACTTTTTGTATGAAGCTAACTTCAGTAATTTATGACCTGACCATTTTCAGACATGAATATATCAATCTCTCTGTGGACTTTCACCTCAGTAAGGCGATAGAATTGCAGTTCAAAGCATTCAGTGAAGGCTTCCACTCAGTCTGTGGTGGTCAGATATTGGAGCTCTTTAATCCAAATGAGCTTCAAACACTGGTGGTTGGAACTGAAGACTATGATTTTAATGAATTCCAAAAGGTATTTTGCAGGATAATGTAACAACACCATTACCGGTACGATAATTGATTTTTGAAAAATTGTTTTGAAATTCCATGATGTATATTTCCTTGAAGGTAAAAAAACTTGTCATGTATTACCTTATTTTTCAGTGAAAATTTTCTGTTTATCTGCTGGCAATCAAAACGTTTTAATTATGATCTAAATACCAATATTAAAAACAATTTACGCCAGGCAATGTTATTTCTTGAAAACTGGTACTCGGCTTCAGTTGTAATTTTTGGTAGTGTCTTGTAACAAATTGAGTAATTATGACATCTGTGAATTCATCTACCTGTTTACCGGTAGGAAAGTTTTTATGACTTTATGTGCGAGAAACCTCTCCTGTTATATTGACTGCTAGTTTGTCAATTGGTGAGTGTTACGTACCATTATATGGTTTGACAAATTTAATATGTTTTAAAATTTGGCTTATTAGCCGTACAAGACATGAAAAAGGACTGAAAACCAGTATACAAAGAAAAATGATACCAAAGCTAGTGATATTAACAATAATCAAGTTAATTATACCGGTACTGTTAAGTTGATATTAGAATATCAAGTAGGCCTAAACAGAAATAAAAGCTACATTAGCTTACAGCACAGCATGTGAAAAAGTATAACACTTGAAATGTAAGCTTGTTAATCCACACACAGGTAAAAAGTTGTCAGGTCTATTGTCTTGCATCTCTGGTAAATCTCTATTTACCTTTTAGGCCTATTAGGTCTCTGATATGTCATATTTATAGTGAGGGATTCAGAACCCTCCAGAACAGAAAGTCTAGAAATTCAATCACCAGATAGCATTTTCTCTCTATATGTAAACCCTTCTGGACATGTAAACACACTTTCCCAATCAAGGACAGTGGGGGAAGGATTGGTAGCACCTGTCACCAAGTTAGTTGGTGATGTTAGTAACAAACAGGGGAGGGGGGGGGGGTAAGGGATGCATGCCACAGCTTGACAACACCACGCAGGGTGAAAAAAAAATTAGGTCAACACACAGGCCATAAAAATGAGCCAGTGTATTATTCTATATCATCAAGAGAATTTTTTTAAATCTAACAAACACTTGATCATGTTAGCTGCATAATCCTTAATAATCACAATTTATGCCTCCAACTGGCAGCGCTACTTACCTAGACACCTGTTTCAGCAGATTTTTTTCTTCATTCATGTCATGTCTGATCCTTACATGTGTTACTTTAAAAAAAAAGTTTATTGCTTTCTTTTTGTCTAACTAATTCAATTGCAGTATTGTTTCCAATTACCGATGTCAGTGGTAGACTTTTTTGGCCTTTAGATTTATCTTGTAATCTGTTAAAATTGATGTCCTGGCAACATAATGATTGATGTAAGGATTATGTCCAACAACAGTTGCTTGGACAACTGAGTAGTTGGTACCAGTAAACTCCAAATTTAAAATGCTAATTTTTTTGTTGTTATTAATTCAGAACACAGAGTATAAAGAAGATTACAACAGTGATCATCCAGTCATCATGATGTTTTGGGAAGTTTTTCATGAGATTAGTTTAGAAGACAAGAAGCAATTCTTGTGTAAGTAATAATTTTATCGAAACAACATACATTTCTATAATATTTTAAGTAACTGTAATCATATCTTAATTTATAAAAATTATAAACACATGAAATTTTTTTCCTAAAATTTTAGAGGTGTTGAATATCTAAAATTCTTCTTCAATAAATTTATTACATTTTTGACCTAATAATTCAAATTTTAACACCTTATTTAAAAAATACAAAATGTGCCTATTCATAGTGTTCTTAACTGCTGCTGATCGCATCTTCGGGTCTGGTGTGGAACAATTGAAGGTGAGGAATTTTGATTGCTTTATTTCAGTACCGTGTAAAAAACAACAAAAAGGAAAAAAAATTTTGAAATGTACAATTTTATATTCAGATATTTGAAACACTTTAAGCTTAACATCTCAACATTTTTATATTGTCTTTTTAAGTACTTGCAGATCCTAATCATGGATTGCAGATATTCAAAATAAATATATGACTACAGCTGCATTTATTTATGTTTACTGTGTTTTAATCTGTTAGGATTCAATTTAAAAAGTAATTTTGAAAAAAGATAAGTATTCTTCACTGGAATATCTTTTTTTTTTTAATTATTTTTGAAACTGAATCCTTTTTTTCACATTCTCAGTATAAGGATGACTAAATTTAGGTCCATAGTTTTAATTTTTTTTTTTTTTTTTACATTCAAACTGTGTTTTTTATATCAGGTTTAATCCTTGCTTTTACTCCTTTTTTTAGACCCTAACTCATTATGTCACACAGAAAACACTTTGCCTAACAGGGATTTTTGTTAGGATTCAATTTAAAAAGTAATTTTGAAAAAAGATAAGTATTCTTCACTGGAATATCTTTTTTTTTTTTTAATTATTTTTGAAACTGAATCCTTTTTTTCACATTCTCAGTATAAGGATGACTAAATTTAGGTCCATAGTTTTAATTTTTTTTTTTTTTTTTTTCATTTTAATTTTTTTTTTTTTTAATTATTTTTTAAATTTAATTCTTTTTTTTTTATTTTTTTTTTTATGTTTTTTTAATTTTGGTTCATAGTTTTAATTTTTTTTTTTTTTTTTACATTCAAACTGTGTTTTTTATATCAGGTTTAATCCTTGCTTCTACTCCTTCTGTTAGACCCTAACTCATTATGTCACACAGAAAACACTTTGACTAACAGGGATTTACTGTTGGTATATATTCATATATATATATATATTAAATTGATTTGATGCACTAAGTTATCAGACTGATTCAATATGAGCTATTATTTCCATTTCTCCCTGGATCGGTCTCCTATTTTTCAGATGACGATCCAGCCTCTCGAGGGAGAAGAGCGTCTGATGCCTATGGCATACACCTGCTATAATTTACTGCGCCTGCCTCGATACACTTCTAAAGAAAAACTTAAAGAAAGGTTTCTACTGGCCATTAAACAGACTAATACGTTTGGCCTCCGTTAGACAAAATTTAGAAGGAACTTTTTTTCCTTAATGTCAACCACAAATCTGTCACTGAGGAGCTGCTGCGTTTCTATTTATAAATCCATTTATTGTCTTTTAGTAAAACATATGTTATGTTAGAAATCATTAATTTTTACTGTTCATTTTTTTTTTTTTTCTTTTCCCCCCCCCCCCCCCCCCCCCCCCCACAACCCTTTTTTTTCTCTTCTTATTTTCTTTTTTAAATATTTTATTTTTGGTTTAAGATATAAAACAAAGGGATATTTAGCAAGTGAATAGAAACATGTGTAGCCAGGCAAATACTGACATTAACCAAAATTAATGAAATTTGGTTCTTGTCCTCTCATTGAGTCAGGAATAATAAGTCAATAAGTTAAATATGTATGAAAAAACTAAACTGCTTTAGTTAAAATATTTTTTGTTGTATACTTTCAACAATAGACTGTCATTTGTGTTGAATTGGGGGTTAAAGTCATCTGTATGAACTTATATCTGCAACTACACCATTTTTATTAAAGTTTTAACATTAAAAAAACATCTGTTATTTTTTTTTTTCAGACTAACCATTTCTTTTAACAATTATTTATTTTCTTAAATAATTTTTTGATAAATGTATATTTATGCTTAAGCTTAAGTTGTCAGGTTTATTTTTTTTTTTCAAAAATTTAAGTTTTAAACATTTATTGAGTGCTCATCTTTATTATTCCTTATATTGTATTGCTGTTAAAAAGGAAAAGATGAGATATAATTATCAAACTTGTGGTTTTTTAATTTTTAAAATATTAAATATTTTATTATTATGAAATAAAATTAACTAATTATAACAGTGTTGGACTGTGATAAAGCTTTGAATTAGATTAATTAGACACAAACAATTTGTGTAAATAAAAAAATAATATTCAGCTTTAATAATGATCATACAGAATAGAATTGTAAATGTTTTGGCTAATGCCTTCATCAATACAACAATGAAAAAACATTCATTTAAGTATGAATTAAATTTACATAATATAGATATACATGTATTCTACCTAATAATAGAAAAGAATAAGATTGGGCGCAAGTCCCTTGACAAAAACTAAGTTCAGAAGAAGGGAAAGGAAGTGAGTAAAAGTAAAATTTAGAAAACCAAACAGGCAAAAGACATGGCAGTTTTGTAAAATAGTGGATTTGGTTTATACCGTATGTAGTCAATGTACAAAATCTTGTTTATTAATTTATTTTCCAAATAAACTCTATCCTGTGCATAGAGTAAAAGCTCACTGAACCTCAAGATAAACATTGAAGGGGGATCAAAAAGTAACCATTGTCTGTAAGATACCCTTACAATACAGTTTGAGAATGTTTTAAAAGATGAATTTCAAACTTTTTTTGTTAATTACAGGCTTAAGCCCGTAGATTGTTCACATATTGTTTTAAATCACTGTGCTGACTTCTGCAGTGTTTCCAAAGGATCAAGAATATTATTATTATTATAATTTTTATTATCATTAATTTTTAACTATTTTTTGTCAAAATAAATACATGTTCACTGATAGCCATCCATGATATTGAATGAATTCAGAGATATTTTCGAAATATAAATGTATGCTTTTTTCCAATTAACAGTATCACATTGTTTATTATTTAAAATATAAGAATTAAAAATGTGTAAATAAATATCAATTGTATTCATAACGATCTCAGCTCTGCTGTTGCTAATTTTGTTAACAGTTGAATTGCTTCTATGAAAGCTACATCTTTGAAAGTTGGCTGAAATTAAGGAAATCGTATTTTAATCTATGCACCTCAAAAAAAGCAAAACAAAAAAAACTATATTATATTATGGCTTTGTTGTCTTAGCTAAGTTGGCAATGATTTAAGGTTTGGTACTTAGGGCCCTCAAGGTCTGAGCTTCGTTCCCCTCGAGCCCATTAGGGGGTCATCCATGGACATTCGCAGAGCTGGTGAGGTGGGGTGGGGTGGGGTGGTGTTCTTAAAAAAAAAGGGGGGGGGGGAAGAATCTTGAGGGCTCCGCAAGCTAGCTTTTGTTTAGGCCCATTGCTGTGTGTTCCACAATCACTATTCTATTTGGGAGAAGCTACCCCACCCACCCCCTTTTTTTAGCAGCACGTTTCTTTCTTTAAATAGAGGGTGGCTTTTTCAGCCTACTACATATTTTTCGTGAAATTGGGTGGCTAAATTATGGGGCACTAACTCTTGCTATGCTAAAGCTCTGGGATAATAGAAATCATGCTTTTGTCATTTTGATACAACACATCATAGACATGTATTGGGTTACATACTTATTTTTTTGCTAGTTTTATCCTATGGCAGTAAACCTTAAAGCCTTACGTGGCGGCAAAATTCAGTTTCAATCTTCTGTAAGTCACTGTAAAAAGCTTGAGAAGCACTGCTATAAGCGTGTTCAAATCTGGGTTCTGTGTCCCGTCAGCTTTTTCCACCAGGTCAGCAGTTTGGTTCAGTCCAACAAAATGAATACGTCACAAATGACGTCGCAGGCACAGCATGACGTAACAATAGTTATTACTTTTGTGATATGTATCGAGTGTGTAAACGCAAAGCAGCAGTATGACAATACGTACAGATCGACATTGATGTGATTTATTTTAAGACGTAACATTTAAAAAAAAATAATTAAATATAATGGATTTCACAGATTTTTAGATGGCCGTTGGCCTTATGAGAGATATTAGAGAGCGTCTGAATTTCACCACAGTTATTAAATGTAATTTCTTTCTGCAGACCACACTCCGCCCTACCCACCAGCAAGCCCAATCTCCAAAACAAACACCCCCCCCCCACCAGCAGTGCGTACGTAATCAATGCATGGACCCCCATCATAGGGATTTAGATTTTAAATCTAGTGACACTTTGCTCACAATAATTGTTATTCCTGACATTTTGCACTGTAAACTTTCGGGGGCACCTGCAGACGTCCGCACCCCTCCCCACCGTGGGGGGGGGGCACATGCGGATGGGGTGGATAAAAATTAGCTTTTTTGTGTGGACGCCCTATATGAACAGACCCTTAAAATTCGACTCCCTCGATTTCTGCCCCCCCCCCAACCGACCAAATTGAAAGTATGGGCGGGCTTCTATTTGAAAGCGTAAAAAAAGGGGGGGGGGTTGAAGTCGTTTTAGGTGAGTAGGTGGGGCATGGGAGGCCGAGCGGTCTAAACTGTCTCAAACCAAATAGCTGGTGGTCTGGAGTTCAATCCCCGGGTGGATGGAAGTCGTTAGCCTTGACGGCAACACATCTACGAGAAGACAAACTCTTAATTCAAACCAGGAGCCAGAATGATCAACAAATTGATCGTGAACCCCTCAAATATAAGAAGAATATAAGAATACGAAGAAATTTTGGTTAACACTGTCCTTGAAATAACATTGTGTGATTTAATAGTCCCACCGTTCTCTCTCTCTCTCTCTCTCTCTCTCTCTCTCTCTCTCTCTTAATCTACAGGCTTATGCCCTCTAGATGGTTCACAATATTGTTTTAAATCGCCGTGCTGACTTGTGCAGATCAAGAATATTATTATTAGATCTACATGTATCATTAATTTTAAATTATTTTTTGGGGTGGGGTTGCAGAGTGGAGCCGAGAGTTTAAAAAAAATATATATTTTAAAAAGTGTGAATTATGGACACTTTCCCCGGTGTTTGAATCTAGGACACTATCATGTACCAGCAATATAGACTGTAGTAGATCATGGCAGCGACAGGTTCCCCTAGTAACTAGTGCTAGGGGATGATTAGTACTAGGAGATGACTAGTACTAAGGGATGACTATTACTAGGTGATAACATTTTGTTTCTATTATCTTCTGATTCTTGATATATAGATGTTTTAAAAAAAGATAGTATAAATATGTCCACTAATAATGATACGTGCACTATGACTATGGCCGGTGGGCAGTTACCTTTTTAAAAATCTTTTTTACCTTAGGGTCGTTCGCGAATTACGTCATGCAAAAAATTACCTTTTTTAGACCCCCTCCCCACTGTCACAAATTCTTTTACCCCCCCCCCCTCCCAGTGTCACGTCACACCTAAAAAAAATAAATACATACATAAAATTTTCATAACTAAACTATGATTTTGTTTTATTCTTTAGCATTTTCCCATAATGATAATGGATTAAGATGTAGTATTATTAGAAATCTGTGACGCGAAACAAAGCAGTCATCCCCGCGCCGAATGTAAAATGGCTGCAACTCTTTTTGCGCAAAAGATGTGCGCGACTGAGTTTCCCGTTACCTTTAATACCTGAGGCAGTTTCGCCCTCAAATTAATGTTTTTCAAATTAATTGAATACATATTTTTCAACCTTATAAAATGCTAGATTAAACACATTAAAAAAAAAAATATTGTGATGTCACAAATCTTTGAACTCCCCTCCCCATGTCACAAAGTGTTACAAATTCTCGTCACCCCCCCACCCCCTCCCCATGCCCATGGGCATGAGCGAGACGTAATTTGATAACGATCCCTTATCAAATCAGCTAGGATCTCATTCGTTAAAGGGATGTAACTAATAAAATGTAACAAATTATGGCTTTTCATTAATTCTTAGTAAAATAACGTAATGATAGGTCCAGCAAGTGTCGTCATTTGTATCCAATATCAATAATAGCAACATCGTGTTTAATTTAACTAATAATTAATAAGTAAATAAATTCCTTCAATTTTTTTTTCTTTTATTTAACTAATTATTAAAGGACACCATATTTAAAGAATGTATTTACCTACAACAACGACGTAGCTACATTTGTTACCACAACAGCTACGAGTGTCGTTCTTTAGAATCTATTTTTGTTTCTCTAGATTAAAAAAAAAAAAAAAACAAGTGGGGGAAATTATATTCTCCTGGGAAACCCCCTTACGATAAGCCTATTTTAATAGGATATTCCCGAAAATGACGGCAGAAAGTCTTTCACTTTCGGTTACAGAAAATTGTGTTAAAAAAATTCCCTAATTTACTATGAATGTCCAGTAACAGATTACTTAATTTACATACAAGTTAGACATTTTTCAGGATTCTTCTCTTGAGTTGAAGTGGAAAATCAAGTGGCATAGTGTAATTGAGCAACAAATTATCTAATTATGTGAATATAAATTGTTAGTTAAAAGTTAACCAGTTAATTTGAGTTAAGCCGTTAAGTGTTAAGCTACAGTACTACAGTACAGTCTGAGTCTACATAATTATGATATATACTACTTACTAACTAATATAAATATTTTAATGATCTATTATGCCATTCATTATTATTATTCATCTATCTTTGAAAAAAGTATAAATCAAGATAGACAATAATCACCGTACTTTCCATGGACCATGGAAGATTGTATTATATTATATAATATAATTAATTGTAGTTTGGCTTACTATGACTATGACTATGATTATGATGACTATGACACTATGTCTATTACAGTATGATTTTGAGTGCTGGTCCATTGTTTAATGTTCAACATGAAACCGCTAGGCCTAGACAATTAAAAATATATGTATTTATTTCTTTTTGGAATTAAAAAGAAAAAAAATGTGTTTAGTTTTTTTCGAGCGTGTTATTTAAAACGCATTTTTACTTGAACTTGTAGTCTTGTATTAATCAATATTTTTTATTTTTTTTGTGTAGCCTACATAGACTAGAGAACACTATAGATTTAAATTAATATACGTTTAAAAAAAACCCACTAATTCTGTTAATTAAGATTATTGCAGGTGTGAATTCTTTTTAAAGGACTATTAAGTTAAAATAATCTATCATATACAAAACTTGAAATCCGGTTGCATTACGGTAAGAGCAATTTCAGAACAATGACGCCTCGTCTTCTGGCATGGGGCAATTCAGGGGCACTTGGTCTGGGTGCCACAGAGCGACACACACAAACAGGCCCTCAAAATGTTCATTCAATGGAAAAAATAGAAATTCGTAAAATTAGCACAGGAGAAACGCACACCTTGGTGTGTGCAAATGATGGCTCTCTCTACAGCTGTGGCTCTAATGCTTTTAAACAGTGCGGGAGAGAGGGCAGCCTTTCACAACTTGGTAAGATTTAGTTATGTTAGAAAGAATATTGCTTATGGGCCGTCCATTACATACGTCACGCTCCGGGGTGAGGCTGTGGAGAGGGGAACCTAAGAAATTGTGACAGTTTGTGACGGGGGGGGGGGGATAAAGATTTGTTTTGACGTCCCACTTTATATATGTTTAAATTATAAATTATATTTTTTTTTTTTTTTTTAAATTGCCTGGAGATGACTCATTTTTATTTGGGAGAGGTGGGGGTGGCGGTGTATGAGATTTGTGACTGGGGGGGGGTGGTTAAATGTTTCCAAAATAGCTTAATGTACTTATTGACGGCCTCTTTAAATTATTGAAATTAAGGCCTACAGATTTATTGGTCCTAATTCAGGGGGGAGAATAAATAAAGCTGATCTCCTTTTATACTGCTGAGACTGAGATGGGCTATGATGTGCATTTTTTTTTAAATTGTTAAGTTGAAAGAAGCTCAGACTATATGAAATAAAATGTGAATTCTTATTTATATTTAGCATAAAATCAATTTTAAAAATGATATAACTTTAAATTAAAGGTCGATCGGCTAATGCAGAGAATTGGTGCCATGACTTCATTAGGGATACATAATCTAGGGTTCGGGTTAGGTATAGGGATTCTAGTGACAGTTACAGTGAATTGTAAAAGTTCACAGGTCGTAGCAACCAAGTTGGCGGCCATGTGATACGTCATGGCACCTATTGTCTGCATTTATCAGTGGTTCTCCAGTGGAATCCATATTGAATTGTTTATGAAATTATTTGAAAAAAAAGTTTTAGCTATTTTAATGGCGTTTCCCGCTTTCTATTACACTCTTACTCTTAGGCTTATGTGTCTAGCTTTTAGCACTACTACTTAGTCTTTGACTAACTGACCAAGTTCACTAAGTCTTTGTTTGCACAACGTGATATTTTTACTTCTTTAGGTAATACTTAAAAATATCAATTTTAAATTTAACATATTCTTTGTCAACATTCCACTCATTCATTCATTGATTTCTCACAGGCCAACTGATGCTTGAATTTAGCAACCACTGAATTTAATGTTTCTGTTCCCAGGTTTTTTTCGGGTCCTCCGTGGTTTAATTACCACTGGAAATTAAGCTTCTGGCATGGCATTCCACAAATATGACCATAAACCTCCGGAAATGTGTAGTGCATGGTTTGTGTGACCGTTGTCAAACCCAATCTGCATCTCAGTTTTTGATTTTGTTTTTTTGGTTAGATAATTCTTGGGATCTTTCTTAGGAACATTGTCATGTTCAGAAAAAAAAACTTCAAGACTTTCTTTCTAACTAATGTTTAAGTCGTGTGCTATCCATCTGATTAGTAGAGATGAATGTTCAAAACAATAATTAAAATATTATGGACTTGTTTTAAACACTCAGTTGCTCAATCAGGTCATGGATGTGAACGCTACAAATGCCTGAATTTCATTAGTAGTTCGTCTGTTTGTTTCCTAGTCACAACCATCACCATTTGTTACCCTTGCTCCCTAGGTACTATAACTCTGTCAGGTCTTTCAGTGGACCCTTGCTCACACTTTTAGTGTTTACTGCAGCAGGAACCAATCAATGGTCATTGAGATGGCCACTCATGCGTTCCTGCTTTATTCCAGTTTCTACCGAGAGTGGTTCAGTAAAATAGCCACTGTGAAGAGCTTTACATTCAAAGATCTCATTGAGTGATTTGATTCTATGGACAGGTTTGTGGGTAAAATGCCATATTGTCTGAGGATCTTCCAGAGTTACTATTGATGTGAGCTGTCGAAAGTTTTCTTGAAGTTGTCAAAGCCATTATGCAGCAATGCTTTGCTTTCAAGATTCTGATCTAGGGATGACCTGAGGACAATGATGTGATCAATGTTTCCTACAGCTTGCATTTGCCTATTATAATACAACCTGTTCTCAGTTGCTGATCAATCATTCCATTCATTCCAAAAGTGATTTCTCTTTTTTTCATTTTTAGTTTCTGGCTCTGAAGTCAACAATCAAAATCAAAACATCTATTATAAGATGATATAAATTTAAAAAATTGGAGTTCTTCTAGCCTAGAGTGACCTGTTTTACCTACTGGTTTACATCAAAAGTACATTTGTACTGTTGTTGTTGATGTGTGTGACTTCTTCCTGGTGTTCACTTTATTACATTGAAGATAAAAAACAAGTTCTTTTTTTTTAATTATTACATTTGTTAATTTTATTAAAATTTTCTAGAACGTGTCGAAGGCCTGCAATCTCATCACGTAATTCAAGTGGCCACTGGCGCTTCTCATAGTGTTGTACTTACTCAAGCACACCAAGTGCTCACATGGGGGAAAAATACAGAAGGTCAGCTGGGGAGAGAGGATGCCTCAGAGGAAGACAGAGGGATGCCTATGTGAGTATAAAAAATATTCCCCTATTAAGCCATAAATTAGGCCTGCATTAAAAATATCAATTTGGAAGTGATGAAAATTCTAACACATTTTAAAAATTTAAATATTACATTGATAAAATATTTCATTAATAATCGGTTAAATCAATTTTACAGTATGTAAAGAATATGAAAAGTATTATTCAAATCATATAACACCAAAGGTCTAAAAAATAATTAAGTGACATATCTAAGCATAATGTGTTTACTAAAAATTTACAAGGGTAGGTCTTTAAAGTTAATAATTTCAAGTGTACTGTAATCTACTTTATCAATGTTTTTCATTTTAAATAGCAATAAGACTTAAAGTTTTAATTTCTGGATAAAGGTTATAACACAGACTTGAGTAGAGGTGGGAAACCTTTTTTGAGCCAAGGGCAGCATTTAAATTTTTTTTTTTGGTATGATAATATATGAGAATGTCATGGCGAAAAGAAAAAATATGGAAAGTAGTAAATAAACTGACCATTGTAAAGGCTTCTTGAACAGATGACCACTTGGAAAAAAGTTGTTTGTTCTTGTTTAAAGTTTTTCTCCAAGTCAGCGTTGTGCTTTAATTTGATTTCATTCAAAATTAAATCCAAAACTGCCATGCTGTGCCTGAAAATTTAGTCATAGATAACATTTTGGAAAACAGCCTAAGCCTACTGAGATATTAAGCACACACCCTTGGTTGTAATATAATGCACACACACAACAAAAAACACAGAAAAAACTTAGATGTCCAATCTTTGTCAAAGGTCTAACATTCATCTTCAGTTTTTATCTTTTTCAATTTAGCCCGACTTATTTCTATTTCAAACTTTTTTCTCATTATTGTAAATAACTGAAATTATTTTCGTAACATTAAATAATAATGCATTTAAAAAAGAATACAAAACAAAACTCATATTGAGCCAATAATTTCAATAATTCTGACAATGAGAATGATATTGCTACTGAACAGGAAGGGAGCTTGGAAACACAGTGCTACTAATTTTAGCAGTTATATTCCAACCCTATGAAAGCAGTGGACTTGATTTATTTTAAATTACATCTTTAAACAAGATCTTCGAAATTCACTACCAGTTCTGCTCGAAAATGATGAATGGACATTTCTTTCAAATATGCTGTGATTGTTATTGTTACAAAAGACAAATCTAAAACACAATTATTAATTTTCACATATTTTTTTTACATATTAAGCCCTATAATCATTCGGCAATGTGTACCTTTCATGAAAACATTAATCATGTTCCCAGAAAATCTTGCAGGCTATATTAAACATTTAAATGGGTCGCATGTGGTCGGTGGTCCACAGGTTGCTCGACCCTGGTCCAGATTTTAAATGGGACTTGAGACTCCTTGCCTTAGGCTGCCTTAGGATAATAGAGACCTTAAAATGCAAGCACATTGTTGAATAAACTAGCCAGCAATTCTGTGATAAATGAAATCTTTAAAATTCAAAATAATAAATGTGTTTTTCTGATAACATTAATTTGAGTTTAAATAAACAAGATTCCGTTTTATACTGTTGTCACATTTTCATTTTAGGTTGGTAAAGTCTCTTGCTGTAACCCGTGTACTTCAAGTGGCCTGTGGCAGTGACCATACTTTGGTACTCACAAACGGTTAGTAGGCTCTGTTTTTCAGATACTTCCCATACACATTCACTGATTCAGCTTTTTTAATTTGTTTTTTTGTTTTTATAATAAATATATTTATGTCATGTTGAATGCTTGCCAATATATATATATATATATATATATATATATATATATATACTAAAAGAAATGTGTAAAAATTATTGGTAACACATCTTTTTTTTGTTTATCTTCAGAGGGCTGTGTTTTTTTTATTTTTTTTTTTGTTTTTATAATAAATATATATATTTTATGTTGAATTCTTGCGAATATATATATATATATATATATATATATATATATATATATACTAAAAGAAATGTGTAAAAATTATTGGTAACACATCTTTGTTTTGTTTAACTTCAGAGGGCTGTGTTGGTGTATGGGGCTCCAATTCTTATGGCCAGCTGGGGTTGGGATCAAATAAAGGTTTGAATCTAAACACTCCAAATTGGGTTACCTCAATAAGCGGCTTACCTGTGGCCCAAGTAGCAGCTGGAGGATACCACAGTTTTGTTTTATCTAAGTCTGGGGCCATCTATGGATGGGGCAGAAACAGGTATGAAAAGTAAAAGATGTAGTTTACTATGGGGCCAGAGGCGTAGCGAGGGTGTTTGGCACCTGGGGACAAGATCCATTTTAAAGTGCCCCCTTTTCTTTTTTCAACCCTCAAACCCATTATTTTTACCAATAATATAATATCAAAGCACATTTTGGCGCCCTTAACTAGCTTGCGCCCGGGGACATCTGTCCCCCCCTGCCCCCCCCCCCATTGCTACGCCTCTGGGTGGTTGGCACCTGGGGACAAGATCCAATTTAAAGTGCCCCCTTTTCTTTTTTCAAACCTCAAACCCATTATTTTTACCAATAATATAATATCAAAGCACATTTTGGCGCCCTTAACTAGCTTGCGCCCGGGGACATCTGTCCCCCCCTGCCCCCCCCCCCATTGCTACGCCTCTGTATGCGGCCATCTATGGATGGGGCAGAAACAGGTACAAAAAATAAAAGATGTAGTCTACGATGGGGCCATCTATGGATGGGGCAGAAACAGGTATGAAAAGTAAAAGATTTAGTCTACGACAGGGCTTTTTATTGATGGGGCAGAAACAGGTATGTAAAGTAAAAGGTGTAGCTTACCAAGCAGCCATCCATAAATGATGTCAACCAAAATTTACAAAATGTGACGGTGGAAGGGCTGTCACAAACTTATGACTATGTATTATGAAGTGTCTAAATTGTATGACGATTGAAGGGGAAGGGCTAAAAAAATATGTGTGAGGTCATTTTTGGATGACCCCTTTATGCCTACTGTCTCTTTATCTTAATAGTTATCCAAAAATGTTGCGGAATTTTCAAAAATATAAATTGCTTTTTCCTGTCTACTTTTTAAAATATAAACATACTTAAACACATTTTGTAAAAATTGCCTTTTCATGTCAACTAATTAGGCTATTTCTTGAACTTTTTTTTTCTGATGAGTTGATAATAAAGTTGATTGGAAATTTGTTTAAAACCAGAATATTTTCAAAAGTATTACCTTTTTGTATTTTTTAAAATGTTAATCAGAAATTACAGTAATTAGTAAACTTTAATCATGTAAAATGTTATAATATTGTTTTATGTGTTTAGACCCATGTGTGTTGTTTCTTTGCAGTTTCGGCCAGCTGGGTTTGAATGAAACTGCAGGTAAGATTATTATAAATTTAGCAATGCAGCCAAAGTAAGGCAAGCACTTCAGCTTGAATATTATTAATCATTCTAAAGCATTTTCTAGGTTTGTGTGATTGTGTCACAAAACATTTAAATTTATTATTATATTTTAACTTTGGCTTATGAAGTCATGTAATCATTTTTGAAAGAATTCTCTAAAGCCCTTAAAATGTGAACCCAAAACTTTTGCTGTCTCTACTAAAAGTAGCATCGGATTGATAACAGAACGAATTTAAAAAATTTTTTTAAAATTTATTTATGTAATTTTTTTGTAGATGACAATGTACTGATTTTCTCTTTTCATCTGAGTCAGACTTAAGTTTATCTTATGATTTATTTAACATTAAATGTATCTCTTTTTTGTTTTAGATTCCTGTTTTCCAAAGCAATGCCGGCCATTGCGCAGTCAAAGAATTAAATATATATGTTGTGGGGAGAATCACACAGCTTGCCTCTCTGTGGTAAGAAATTTTTTCACATTTAATAATTCAATGCACTATTTTTAGAGAAAAATGGACATAATTTCATGATCATATTTTCATAAAAATATATTTAATTAAAAGGATTTTGTCATGCAATCTTGAAGTGAAAATGGAATAATTGTTTTACAGGATGGTAGAGTATTTACATTTGGAGCTGGCACTCATGGTCAACTCGGACACGGCAGCTACAACAATGAGATCTTACCAAGACAGGTGATGGAGTTGACAGGAAGTGAAGTGTCACAGATTGCATGTGGAAGGTAGTATTAAGGACTACTTTTTTTCAGTCTGATATTTTAGGTTTTTGGATTTTGTGTCAACATAGATGGTATGATTACTGATAAAGTGTAAGGCTAGTTTGATGGTGTACTGTATCAGACTGGTTTAATTCACACTCAAAGCAATTTTTATGTTTATCTCCTTACTATTCTTTAAAATCTATTAATATATTGTTAAAATGTATACCAATATTTAAGTCTCTTGACAACCCCCACCCAACACTCCAAAAAAAAAAAAGGGTCATAAAGCTAAAAGCATGCCCAAAGTACGTAAAAAGAAAAGCTGATGTATAGAATAAAAATTGTTTACTGTTGAGTTGAAGAAAAAAAAAGGGAGGGGGGGGGGAAAAAAGCGAAGATTCCAATTAAATTATTTCTAGTAAGTTGTGTTTTTCCCCCCCATACTTTGTTAACTTCATTTGGTAATTTAAAAAACAAACAAATTATTATTTTTTTTAATGTTACCAATCAGTTGTATGTACCATCCTAATATTACCTTTTTTATTGTGTTGAACAGAGGTCACACACTAGCCTATGTTTCCAAAACAGGACTACTGTATTCATTCGGCCTTGGCAAAAATGGACAGCTGGGGCTTTCAACAACAGATAATAAAGACATTCCCACATCTGTGCCTGGACTATTTAACCCAGGGACATCTCAGGGCTCTCCCATCCATGGGGACAGCCAAGAAATAAGAACTATTTATGCAGGTGGAGATCACAGCTTTGCAATTGCTCAAGATGAAGATGTGAGTTATTTATCTTGTGCTCTACGGACTTTCCTGTCATTGAGGATTACCTTACTTAGCTGGCTGTTATAATTTTTTTTTCTTTTTACACAACTATTTCCTGCTTAGGGGTCATCCAAAAATGAGTGTCAAATCTGAGGTGAAGGGGATGGGGTCATGAACTTGTAACAATGCTCTTACCTCAATATAACTTTTGTGAAAAATTTGAGTTCCTTTTTAATTTTGTGGGGTGAGGGGGGAATTTTAAAAATGATCCCAAATAAATAGTATGGCATCATATATGGATAGCCCCATAGCTGTTTGAATGCTTTTGATCCTTTCTGGACATGAAGAAAAGATTTCTTCTACGTATAGAACAGAAATGGTACTGACAGTTATCATTCTTTTAAATTGGGTGTATTAAAACCATAGCAAATGCATTCGTTATTTTGAGAACGCAATATTATTATCGAGTTATTTGCTTCAGAGTTGTGTATCAGATGATTTTAAAGTTGAAGATCCGACCAGGCAAATACTGACTCTCACAATGGGAACAATTGAAGAACTCAGAGCTCTTAAAAAAGATGGTATTCTATCCAAAGAACTTGCAGAGTAAGTAATGATGTTCTTTTCTCTGCTATTTTGGTTTTGCATAGCATGCTGATGAAGATTAGCATTTTAAATTGATAAGATTTGGTTAGTTTTACAGAAAAGTTTGAGGGGGCTATACTTTTACTGACATATAATCTGCAGTTGAGATTTTATGCTCAAGTTTGTTTAAATTATGTGTATTAAAATATGAAATCAAAATTTAAATTTGTCTGATATATCAATTCCTTTTATTGTGAAATACTGGCCTAACAGAACTAATATTTTTCAGGACAATGACAAAAATATTATCTTCTGCTTCATGCTTAAATGGATCCTTATTATTGCCGTAAGTATTTATAAATATAATTTTAAATGTAATTTTGTCAGCCAGATGTTATTTTTTTAAAGGGAAAAACAATTTAAATCATTAATCTAGCATTTTAGTATTAAAATATTACAATGACTGATTTTGAATTTTAAAAAAATATTTAAGTAATGAATTTAGACACGATTCACTAGTAAATACTTTAAAATGTGTAAAATTTCCTTTCTTTGTTAGAATAGAATTGGTAAATATAAAAACAAGACAAAATTAATATCTACCTTTCAGGAATGATGATCACTATGAAACTACTAGCAAAAAACATGGTGTGGACATGACCGCTCTGAGAACATTTTTCACTGAGCTAAAAGAACTATCAAATATTGCCATTATGAAAATAGTGAGTGTTGAAATGTTTCTTACACGGTTTGGATCAGATATTATTTAATTCAAATTTTTAGATATATCATATTATTTAATTTAAATATGAGATATACATCATATTATTTAATTCCCACAGGAAAATAACCACTTGTTGCTACTTTTATCTCATTATTAGATCAGCACAAGTATTGAGAAGAACCTGATTCTATCTCTGCCTCAGTCCCCTCCAGATGTTGAAGCTCTGCGTGTGTACCTCATGCTTCCTGAATGCCATATATTTGACCATCCCAAGCTGTACAGCTCAATCATCATTTCATTTGCCAAATCCTTCATTTCTCTCAATGAGATAGCTTTGAGGGTTTGTGGTGAGTACATTTCCACAGTTGAACCTTTTTATCACCTCACCTCTACCAATAGAAGCTCTTGTTCATATTTGATCCTATTTATAAACATGTGTAGATAAGTGTTTTGCCTCCCAGGGACAAGGTTAATGTTTTAAAGTCTATGTCCCCCCCCTCCCCACCACACACCAACTCTGAAACCCATTATTTTCATCAATAAAATACCATAAAAGCTTATTTTTTTAATCCCCCACTAGTCTGGCACCTGGAGAAATC
>CAXITT010000531.1:390988-414718 GCA_964033795.1 Lymnaea stagnalis | reverse complement strand
CCCCCCCCCCCAGCTATGCCTCTTAATTTATTTATTATTAAAACAAAATCAAGTTGACTAAAAATCAGTAAGTTTTACTAGTGGGCTATTAAATTAGTATTCAAAATATAGATTAGCAAATATTAGCCAATTTAAAAAAAAAAATTATTTGAATTCCCAGAAAATTGGTGGTCAAGTCTCGAGCCAACTTTTTTCAAGAGATTAGTCGTGGTGAGTTCACCCTAAGAATATTTTTACAAATAAAAATGATAATTCCATTTACTTTTTAAAAAAAAAATCTGTCTGTTGTTTGTTCCTCATAAATTGTAATGTAAATTTAAATACTGAAGTTAAAAACATTTGAAGGCTAATTTAATCAATACATATAATTCTATATGTATGCAAGAAAGTTTGGTGTAATGGTGAGTTTCATGGCATGTACAATAATACAGTTCCTGATTTCTGCACTAAATAGATTCCTCAGAATGCAGCAAGTGTGTCTGATGCATAATATTCTCTTTTTTTTTACCAAAATAGTCAAAATTTAAATATAATGTAATAAATCTGCAGTTTAAAAATGGGGTGGAACATTAGATTTTTAATATAGTACAAGGTTGTTCATTCGGGGAGGGGGGGCACGGATTGCGGTTGTTATAAAGTGCATTAATTGCTTGAATGCATGTTTTGTCAAAGACAGTAGATGAGAAGTTTGTTGGGCTATAAATACTATATAATAAATTTTGGCTAAAGAAAGGCAAAATTTTGTTTTATCAGCACAAAAGCTGTTTGATCATTTAAAAAATTAATTATTGTGCTTAGTCACAATCTGCTAGATGTCCAAGAAAAAAAAAAAGCTATTTCCAAAATTGTTTCTCCAGATCTATAAATCTTGCCTAGTGCATTTAATACAGTTACCTACCACTGATCCCATAGAGGTAAGTATCTATGTAGGCTAATCATATAGGCATATTTATAAACTGTTTTAAATACCTTACAAATATATAATTGAGCTACTAGGATCTTTATAAATATACTTAAACTCAAAGGTATGACGTATTATGGAAGTGGATTTCAATCATAATTTACCAGAAATGTTTTTTTCTTTGTCATTGTTTGTTGCAGGTCATTAAAGCAAGGGATTGTCTCCGTGTCTCCATGGAAATGTTAAAAAAACTGAATCAGGTAAATGTTAGAAAATAGAGGCTTTGGGACACAAGTATATAAGTAAAAACATTACAATTAAGATTGAAAGGGGGGGGGGGGTCATTGGCATAGCTAGGGTTAGTGTTTCCTAGACATACATACTCCTAGGCAGGTTTAGCTTTTTGACATTCCCAACAACAAAGGAACTCTGTGTTTGGCCAAAAAAATGCCCCACCCCCTCTCCTGCCTGAATTTATTTGAAAATAAGGAAAAACAATTGCTGACCTAGGTTTACTGCCTTTCCACACCCCTTACCACACCGGGGGGGGGGGGGGGTAGTGGTGCTGGGGAGGAAGGCAAGTGGTGGGAAAATATAACATATTTTCAAAATAATGCCCCACCCTCTTTCCTGCCTGAATTTATTTGAAAATAAGGATAAACAATTGCTGACCTAGGTTTACTGCCTTTCCACCCCCCTTACCACCCCGGGGGGGGGGGTGGTAGTGGTGCTGGGGAGGTAGGCAAATGTTGGGAAAATATAACATATTTCTAAATATTGAATTGTTAATTTTTACTTTGATAAAAATATATTTTGATTGTAAATATTCCTTTTTATTTTATTTTTTTTTGGCACTTACATTCAATTTAGAAAATGCAATGAATAAATATATAAATAAATATATTAGAGTAATTTCTTATGTTTATTTAAAAATTAAGGCTTTAGATATCTTGAAAGTTCTTATATCAAATAAGCTTCACGACAATGAGAGTCTAAATTTTAAAATCTGTTGCTGGCACAGGTGAATGAAGCTCACAACCAGATCATCCCATTCCAAGAGTTCTATGTGCCAGACTTAATGGAAAAGATCAACATAAGAGATGATTATATCAGTATGCTGCAAAAAACAAATTATCTGGTTCAAGTGAGTGGTGTGACCATAGAGTTTTGTGCATCAAGTGTTCACCATTGAACTTTGTGAATAATAACTAGCACTGCTATAATTTAACATACTTGTTGCATTCTGTCACTTTTTCTGTCAAGAAGAAGAACTTTTTTCTCATTTATAACATATTTTGCATTTAATAAATTTTAATTTAGTGGCTTGTTAGCAAATGCCCTGTTTATATTTGTTTGCGAGTCATTTCTCTTCAAGTGAATCTTTTTGTCAATTTTTTTTATGACAGTGAGTTTTTAATCAGCAAAAATTTTGTCAGTGCATTTCTCTTGTGACCTTATCTCCACCTACAAAATAAAAAAAATTATGTACTAGAGTAATATTCTGGCTGGTAAAAGTGAAGGAAGCATCAACATACTGGGTAACCCATTCATGTGATAAATCACTATTTATAATTAAATCAAAATATTAAATAAAACAATTTTTTTGAAATTTTTGGAATTTTTGTTTTATTTATATTTCATTATGGTTACTATGGTTACTACAAAAAAACTTATTTCCTGCCAAGACAGACAACTCCTCATTCCTACTGGTTTGTATATTAATGATACTAACTGCACTAGGTTTAAGTTATTCAGCTCTACATGTCCATTTGCAGGGTTGGTACTTTTGCAACTATCCCTTCCTATTTGATGGAGCAGCCAAATGTGTTTTGCTTCAAACAGATGCAGCATTGCAGATGCAGGTAATAGGAAATTCAAGTTTTTTTTTCTTAAACTTTAATTAAAAAGAAGCTAAACTAATCCCTTCCAAAGTCTGTGTTAATCTTTTTTGACCATTGTTAAGAAAAAAAAATAATTGTTATTTGTTTGTTCGTTTGCTGTTGTTTGTTCTTCTCATACGAAGAGGACCAAGGCTATATTCAACAGTGAGTAGGCAGGTGGCTTGCAGTCCTATTTGTGCCTGGAAAGCTTTCCTGTATGAAGGACACATTTCACAAAAATAAATGTTAAAAAGCACAACCAAATGTTCACCTTTTGTGTTATATAATAATAATAATAATAATAAGAGGTCTTGTATAGCGCGGTACCCCAGCCTAGGACTGGGCTCACCACGCTGTACATAAAAATGTTATCAAAAGAGACATAATCATGACATTAAAATAGAATACATTTATGAAATAAAGAACAGCGATGTATATTCACCCACCCCACCACATAACTTTTACAAGGCAAACCATGGACGGCAGCCAGCAAGATCATTTATCGGTCAGAGGAGGGGAATCAGTCAGGGTAGTATCATTTAAAAAGTTATGTTTTTAGTGCAGTTTTGAAGGCCTGGGTGGTTGGTATATTGCGTATGTGTAGTGGCAAAGAATTCCATTGTTTGGGGGCGCAAAAAGAGAAAGATCCTTCACCATATGTTTTATTGTGTGTCTTGGGAACAGACAAAATACGCGTGACTGTAGAGGAGCGAAGCTGTCGAAGGGGTGAATAGACAGAAAGAAGTTCGGTTAGATATGAAGGGCAGGAATCCAAGAAAAAGTTGTGACAGAGAACAGACAACTTGTAGTCAATGCGTGCCTGTACAGGTAGCCAATGAAGGGAATGGAGTAGTGGAGTGACGTGATCACGTTTTTTTGCCTTTAAAACTAGCCTAGCAGCTGAGTTTTGAACTTTCTGCAGTTTTTCTATGCAGTGTTTTGGTGAACCTGACAGAAGAGAGTTGCAATAGTCAAGACGAGAGAGAACAAGAGCACAGACTAGAGTTTTTGTAGCGCTAACTGTGAGGTAGTGGCGTATGGAGCTGATCTGACGGATAGTGGTGTATGCTGAACGACAAATGTGAGATATGTGTTTATCGAGAGACATGTTGTTAGAAAGAATATAACCAAGATTCCTAGCAGAGGGTGTAAACCGTACGTCAGAGTTACCTACTTGAAATGAGGTTGGAAGAGTTGAGGTAGAGGATGATGTGTGATTGTGGATGAGGAGTGCTTCCGTTTTGTCATCATTAAGCTTCAACTTGCTGAGTGTCATCCATGCACATGCACAGTTTAGCCTTTTGTGTTAAAAGTTATTCAATTTAATTTAAATGTTTAGGCTTTGTTTTGATTTAACATATTTTGATATTATTATATCTCCAACATTTGTTTATTTCTATAGAATGCAATCGAGAGTGATCAACGCAACCAACTGCTGGATTCTCCTTTACCCTTGAGGCCATTTGACCCCAAAAACCCATATCTTATACTAACTGTTCAGCGGGACAATCTGATGCAAGATACTTTAGCTCAGCTTCAGACTAAGTCCAGTGCAGAGTTTAAGAAACCTTTACAGGTAAATTCATAAGATTTGCTGTTATTGGATAGTATTGGGAGGCACAGTTCATTGTTATACATGTAAAATTTTAGGTTGATGATTTAAACAGTTCATATATGATTCTATACTTCAGCATTTTCCTTTCCCTTTTATTTTTTTAAAATGCATAGTCTGCAACATTTGTACCTGCATCTATAATAAGATTCAATTTAAAGTATTTAAGATTGCACCAATGTTTTTGGTTATTGTCGTGTTTTTTGTGTTTTCTCCGGGGATGTTTCCCCCCCACATTTTTCCGCTTTCAAATAATTATTTATGGATCAATGCTTAAAAATCTACAGATATTGACGTTTACTGACAGTATTTTGTACTTGCTCATGATTTTATAATTTCTATGACTGATTGCGGGATATATTTCCTTATTATTTTTTTTTTAGATTATTTTCCAAGGAGAGTTAGATTATACTGGAGCAGGTGTTAAGAAGGTGATTTTTCACTCTTTATATTTTGATAGAAGCATGATGTTTGTTGGCTATTGTGCTGAAGACAAAGTGAATGTTTCTTTTTACCTTAGGTGATACATTGCATAATAAATTCCTTAAATTCACTTTTCTCCACCAACGATGTAGCCGCTTTGAATGTTTAATTAATATTAATGGGTTAACAAGATTTCAGTAGAGAGACCTTGTATATTTTTAATGCAAAATATCAGTTTCTAATTTTTCACTGTCTCGTTTCAGGAGTTCTTTCATGTGTTATTTGGTAAAGTTATGGATCCTACATATGGCATGTTTGAAATGGATGAATCATCAAAGCTCTTGTGGTTTAATTCTTCGGTAAGTGATCATTTTTTTTGTTGCCAGCCTTGAATTTTTTTTTTTTACCAACATATTAAATGTTAGCACTCTTAGGGTCAGGTGTTAGCCCTGTGGTCCTAGGTCAGTGTTAACCCTGTGGTCCTAGGTCAGGTGTTAACCCTGTAGTCCTAGATCAGGTGTTAACCCTGTGGTCCTAGGTCAGGTGTTAACCCTGTGGTCCTAGGTCAGGTGTTAACCCTGTGATCCTAGGTCAGGTGTTAACCCTGTGGTTCCTAGGGAATTTCAACTGGCATTCAACAATGAGCCAGCTAGTTAAAAATTTTCAAGAGTCGTTCCTAGCTGTGGGTAAAGCTATGTGGCTATAGAATGTAATACTTCTAATTTTAAAAAAAAACTTAACCATACACGTTAGGTGACGGCAGTCATATTGGCATGGTACTAAAAAGGGGCTGTCTGTGCTAAAATGGCTGTATTTTTGCCAGATAGGTTCAGCATGACGGAATATATATTAAACTTGCTTAAAAAAATTTATTGATAAGAAAAAAACTCTTTAAGTCCTTATTTTTTTTTTACAGTAGTCATAAAAACTTAGTTACACTAACATTTATATGTGGTAAAATAACATTTTTAACTTTAATTAAACATAAATGAATTTCAACATGATTTATTATATTTTTTTAAAAAGTATGAAACATTGATGAAAGTTGATTGTAAGAAACTCAGTTCAAATTTTAAAAATAAAGTTTGTATTTTTATTTTCCAGTCCCAAAAGGAACCAAACATGTTTAAATTGATTGGGATGCTATGTGGTTTGGCTGTCTACAATGTGATTATAATTCCTCTGCACTTCCCACAAGCTTTGTATAAAAAATTGCTCAATAGGTTTGTTTTGGATTTAATTTAAAATTTATTTCAATCAACACTTCTTTTACAATATGCAATGTTCTTTTCAAATTATGTATTTTTTCTGTCTCCTATTTTTAATTTTTTAGAATTACAGGGCATGCTCAAAATTACTTTTAAAAATAGTTATCACAACACACCGAGCTGTTTTTGCTTAAGTAACATATTAATTACAGATACTATCAATTACGTTTTTTTTAAAAATGACACAATTACAATAAATAAAACATCAGCCCACTTTCTGCACACTTTTATACACAGATCCATGGGTTGGCTGAGCCTTCATTAATTTGTTTGTACTTTCAGGCCAGTTACTCTAGACGATTTAAAGGAACTTAATCCAGTATCTGGCAAGTGGGTGAAATTCTTTGTCTAGTGTGTTTCTGAACAATCATTCAACACAGTATTAGGATTCATTTCTTTGTCATTCCTCAGTTTCCACTATCCACAATCGTTGTGTTATTAGTAACAGTCTCAATTAAGTGTCTTAAATTTTTATTTTCAAACTCTACAACTTCCCTTGATATTTGTTAAACATCAAAAACATCATTTAGTAATTATTGAGTAAGCTTTTTTAAGAAATAATTTTATTTTACTTTTAAATTTTTAGATTTATTTTTAAATTTTCAGATGTCTACAAGAGTTAATAGATTTTGACGGTGATGAATTTGATGACATTTTTTGCCTATCATTTGAGGTAAGTGAGCGCAAACTTTCTACAATCTGTAGCTAACTTGACAAACATTTATTAAAATTTTCTTTTGAATAACTCGTACATTCCTTTCAGTGAGTTTTAGTCTTATGAAGCATTTTAAACAAATTTTTTTCTTCAAATGGAAATTTTAAAAAATGCAAACGTATTTTTGTCATATTATTTGTTATTGTATTGTGACTATAGGAAATGCAAGGAAACACATCAGTAGAGCTGTGCCCCCGTGGGAAGGACAGGATTGTCAACCAAAGCAATAAGTAGGAGTTATTTTAGATACTTCAACCTAAATATGGGACATTGCTATTTTACCATTTTCAGAATCTGACTTGAATATTTTACTGATAGGTTTGAAAACAAAACTGGGGGGTATCCAATTCACAAGAATAATAATTTGGGGGAGGGGGGGGGGGAGAATTCAGTCAAATTCATAACAGTTGTACACAAAGTGAGGGGAAACTTGCAAGACAACAAAAAACAATAAACATGTTGGGAAAAGAAAGCCTCCTACAGGGAAGAATTAAAAACTAAATAAATAAATAAACTAAGCTCATAGAGGTTAAGCCTATTTGCACAGGGGAGATAATCAAGGGGAAGTAAATGGAGTAAAATAGTTAAAGATTTTTTTTTTAAAAATAATTAAAAAACTGATTTGTAAGCGATGTATGTTCTGTCCATTTCTCCAGACACGAGTACATCAAGCTTAATGTGGAAAAAATTCTCAATAAGTCGATAGAAGTGCAGTTCAAGGCATTCAGTGAAGGCTTCCACTCAGTTTGTGGTGGTCAGATACTGGAGCTGTTAAATCCACGTGAGCTTCAGGCATTAATGGTTGGAAGTGAAGACTATGATTTCAATGAATTTCAAGAGGTACTGAAGGTTAAGTAATAAGCCACACAAAAAAAAATAACAACAACCTATTTTAAAATTCAATAGTGTTTGTTTTCATTAAAAGCAAAAAACATTGTCACCAAGAGTAATACATTACCTTATTTTCTAGTGATCACCAGGAATAATACATTACCTTATATTCTAGTGATCACCAGGAATAATACATTACCTTATATTCTAGTGATCACCAGGAATAATACATTACCTTATTTTCTAGTGAAGATTTCCTTTTTATCTGTTACCATCAAAACAGTGATGCCATGTCTTGATACAAGTAGTACCAAAACTATCTATCCCAAGGAATTTAATTTTTTTAGAAAACTGGTACTTAATAGATCTCAAATGTTGGTAATCACGTGTATCTACAGAGAGCTTCTTCTTCTTCTTCTATATCTTAAGGGCCCACGATCAATTTATTGATCATTTTGGCTCCTACATTGACACCTCCATATTTTGCGGATCCATCACTTTTTTTGCATCAAAGTTAAACGTCTTCATGTGTCAGCAAATTCTGCTTTTAAATAAACTGTTAGTGCCTTAATTGGTGAACCATTATATAAATTATAGATCAGTGTTATATTTATATAAATACAAACACTTAGCAAGCAATTGTATGACCTCCAATGGTTAGGGCTGCTTAATACACTAATCTAGAAACCTGTTACAGCAGATTTTTTCCTTCATTTTATGGCAGATCTTCACATTTGTCACTTTAAAAGTTGATTGCTTGGTTTTTGTCTTTAAAAAATTCAACATCATTAACTTTGAACTCTTCAAAGGATTGTTTTGAAATACAGATGACAGTTTTAGAATTGTTACACTTTTAGGGATCCTTATGGCTTCTAATTGAAATCCAGAAAATAATTGATTGAACAAATTAAATTTAGTTATTTTAAGTATTCAGTTCATTAAAACACCATGTTTTTTTTTATACCGATATTAAAACTTATTTTTGTGGACAAATTCAGAACACAGAATATACAGGAGTCTACAGCAGTGATCATGGTACCATTAAGTTATTTTGGGAAGTTTTTCATGAGATGAGTTTAGAAGAAAAGAAAAAATTCTTGTGTAAGTAACAGATCATTACATATTTACATAGCATACATTTATTGAAAAATTATAATTATCCCAATGGTTTAAAAATTGAAGTTATATTTTGATTTCATCCTTTTTCTAAAAACAAGTATTGGCAATGAATTATCAAAAGAAAAAGTTCAATAAATTATTATTAATTGGTGACCTAACAATTTAAACTTTAACAACTTATTTATTAAATAAAATATTTATGTCCTCCAAGTGTTCTTAACTGCTACTGACCGCATTCCTGTGGCTGGTATGAAACATTTAAAGGTAAGAAATTCTAATTGCTTAATTTTGTTATCACAAAAAGTTATATTTTTAGAAATTTTAACATGTGATTTTTTTAAGTTTTACCTCAAGCATTAAGTCACAACATTTTTAGATTGATTTCTAAAGAAATCCCTATTATGAATTGTAGATATAAAAATGTAATGTGTAACTACTGCTTCAAGGATTGTAGTGATTGAGTTTACCTTCAACTCATATCCTTATTTTTTTACTGGACGGAAATGTAATGAGGATAGAAGTGTTTTGTACTAAATAACTCTGTGTTTTAAATGGAAATTGCCAGCTGGAGTAAAATAATAAAAACAAAAAATATAATATAACCTACAATTCTGACTGACTTTGACTCGAAATAATAAATAATTATACCATGAAGAAGATTGCACCTGCTTTTATTTTTAGAAAGTGTATGACCTTAAATTAAGCCATGCTGTTGTAATAAATAGGAATAATGAATAATGGTAGACATTGATTGATATATATTTAGATGGCCTATCGATCCTCTCCTTGGTCGATTTGAATGGACCAATAGGAATTTAAGCTTTTGTTGTCCAACCTTTCATTTTTCCACCACCAGTTTCGAATGTGCATCTTGTGCAAAAATATTTCTTTTTCTAAATCCAATTAAAAATTGTACAAAAGGTTGTTTGGGCAAACAACTTGGCAAACATAATAAAAAAAAGAACTGTACAAAGTATTGGTAAACCAAAAAGGTTGCCATATATGCATTAAGGCATGATCAATATCAAAAGTATTATGTAATAGTACCATTTACACATTATTGTTTGAAAATTGAAGTATTTGACATTTTATAGTGTATGCTATTTTTTTAAAAACAAAAACTATAGTGAAATGGTGTCTATTTAGTTTGTATCATTTCAGAAAAAGGTTTCATCCCTGCTTCTACTCCTCCAGTTAAAGCCAACTTTTTTTTTCCCCTCACAGAAAACATTTAAAATAGCAGGGTTCTACTGTGGGAAATAAACAAAGTAATTTGTTGCACCATGTGTTGCAACAAGACTCTGAAAGATTTTAAAAAATTCAGTTTATCAAATTTATTCCAGGATGAACTTTAAAATGAATGGGATAAACATTTGATTTTTATTTACAGATGAGGATCCTGCCTGATGAGGGAGAAGATGACCACTTGCCCATAGCCTATACCTGCACTAATTCATTGAGCCTGCCGCAATATACTACAAAAGCAACTCTTGAGGAAAAGTTGCTGATGGCTATTCAACAAACGGAAGGGTTTGGCACAGTGGCATAGCCAGGTTTTAACACAGGGAGAATATAAAAAAAAAGGCCCACCTAACTAACATGAATAATTTCAATCAATTATATTCATTATTTTTAAATGTTTTCATTTGTGTATTGGAAACATTGAATGAAACACCAAAATGGTGGTGAATATTGTGTACAGTGAAATTGTAATAGTATTATGTTGAACAGCAGCCAGTTAATTAAAAGCCCATGAATTACAACATGACTTTGCAAAGTTTTATTTACTTGGTTTTAATACACTGGATGTCCTACCAACTTTTTTTAATATGTAAATTTTTATATTGTTTTATCTTAATCTTTGTTTTATGAAAATAAAACCGAGGAAATCTCCTCAGGACACACTCTTGGTCTCATGCAAAACACACAGAATAGTGTTGTGCTGCTCACACATCTCAACTTCATAATAAAACAATGTCATTGTCATTGATGGACATATGTTTATGCCAGACAATGAATTTAAACATTGCATGAAACATGTCTTGATAGTGGGCTATTTGTGTGATAATCTAGAGACATTATTTACTGTTGACCATAACTTTTCAATGATTCCATCATCCTTTGCCATTTCTCGATGTGATCTTTGTTTTCTTGCTAATAATGGCTGTAAGACAGTGTTGAGTCAAATCAGTTATTTCATCGCAATAATTTTAAAGCAGATTCAAATTCATTCTTTTATATTGGTGTCAGAATTTTTTTCAATTAATTGCATGATATTGAATTAATTTACTCAACCTAATTTAAAAAAATATCCATTTACAGTTAGTAAGTATACTAAATATCTTTTTTAATTCGAAGTCTACAATAGATAAGTTGTTTTTTTCCCCTCAGAATAACCCTTCCTATGAACAAGTATATATTTAAAAAAAAATCATTTGAAACATATCATATTGCTTTAAAACTAACACTTTAAAAAAAAAAGAAGAAAGTTTTATACACTTATTGAGTGCTTTTAATTATTTTTCCTGATATTTATATGGTAATTGATGCTAAAAATAGCTGAGATAATATTTTCAATCTGGCGTGTTTTTAAATTATATTAAAACAATCTGGCTTGGAACTGAATAATAAAAAAAGCCAATACTTATTTATTTTTTTATAATCAGACAGAGGTCCAACAATTTTATATGAATATTTATACAATAAGAGCTTAGGTGAACTGCTCAAGATAAAAAATTCAAGGGATCATGAAATTGCCATGGCCTGAAAAAAGACAGATTGAGAAGTTTGCTAAAATGAATTTTAAACTTTGACAGAAATAATGAATAAATTCAATAATATTTCTTAAATATTTCCATATTCTTTATGCCAAGTAATGAACAGATCTCATAATTAATTTTAAAAATGTGTTTTAAATATTCGTTAAAAAAATTTGGAAATTTAATAATTGTATAGTTTCTATGAAAGCCATATCTTTGTAAGTTGGCTCTCCGTTGACGGGATCTTTGGTAAAATGAATATGAGAATCCCCCAAAAATTGATGTACTTGTTTTTTTTAAATTTATAGAGATGATTTAAGGTTTTATGATATCAAAATGTAAGTTTCTTTCACATTATGTTGAGTAACATTTCATGTTCAGAGTCAGTCACAATGTACATTTCACTCTGAGCTCTGTTACTTTTTTTTTTTGGTGTGTGCAGAGGTTTTCATTTTTAATCTCTATTTTTTACAGTCTTTAATTTTTTTTTTTTATGGTTTTCTTATATTTCACAGCCTACTCATTATCTATCTCATTGTATCTATCTTATTAACAAAGATCAAGTTAAAGCAAAAACATTTTACCATTTCTTGTCTTAAACTCTATCTAAATATTATTATCATTTGTTGTATGGATTCTTTTAAGTATTTAATTCAGAATAAAAAATTAATTTTTTCATATATGAGTGTTTTAATTCTAAGAATATTGCAAGTTCTTATCTGCTTTTTCTAAATTTATTTGTAAGCACTTTACTTTTATTATTGAAAAAATAATCATGTCACAGTACAGTAATGACAGAGCCATCGCATGGTTACTGAATCCTCAGGTAATTAAGGGACCCAAAGTTGTGATGTGAAGAAAAATTATCTATCAACTTTTAAAATTTTTTCATCTTATACGAAATTGTTGGGCTTTATTATTATATTATGATTTTAAGATTCTTCAAGTGATCCATATAAACTGAAATTTGTTTTGATTACACTGTATGTATTCATTTAAAACATTTAAGTTATTTCTCAGGTGTAAAAAAATCATCCATCATTAATATCATAAAACACGCACTTCTTTTAATAAAAATATTGACTTCAAGAACTGATTATTTGATTGTATAACTGACATGCTTGTAAATTATGACCGAGTCCTTATATCTTTTCCCTGATCAAGCTGATCTTAAGTAATTGTGATTAATTTTTGAAAGTTTTTATTTAGTTTTATAAATGCATTGTACTTCATATAATTCTTAAGGTGAATTTATTTTTATTGTGTGATATAACTTGTGTGATATATTGTTTGATATAAAATTCTAATTTAATAAAATGAAAGCATTAATGTTTTAATAAAGAACTTACTGGATTTTTCATGTGCCATAATAAAACTCCATATCAAATTTAAAAAAATTAATATTGTTATATAAAATAATGCAATGAGTTTTATGCTTATTAGTTTTATTTTATTTAAATTATAGTAGACCAGCCTTCATTAACTATCCCATAAAAATCTAAACAATATCTTTAAGCATTTGAGTCTTTTAATAGAAAAATTACAATGGTATTCAGATAAATATTAAGCTCATATCTTAGCTGTTGCGTTAAGACAATGTTTACAATGCTGTTAAATGTGTAGGTCGGGCAAAATTGTCTAAGAAGATAAAAAAACAAATTTAAAAATAAAATAGTGTGGGGCTTTTTCAATTAAATAAAAAACAGTCTTTTAAAAAAAAGTAATTTAACATTGTTGAAATTGTGCGGATGAAAGAGATAGATCAAGATAATTCTATGCTGTTTGATGGCAATGGTAAACTTAAAATTCTAGTTTTGTCTTGTCGGAAAAAAAAATTTCCTCAATCTTATTCAGAATCTTCCCTTGACTTTTGGAGTCAAGTATCTGTTTTGAGCCTCCTTCAATCAAATTTCTTCCATGTCAAAACTTTCTGGCCCCTCAAAAAGTCTCCTGCAGGCACAGGGATCGCAGGGCCCCGTGTGACGACGCTGCTCATCATGACGACTAGGTCATTTTACTTTAAATATGTTGCTTTCACATTATGTGTACAAACTTTTCACTGCAACAGTGCCTAGGACAGCGGTTCTCAACCTTTGTGTCGCAACCCCTTTGGGGGTCGCACGACCCTTTCCCAGGGATCACCTGAGACCATCAGAAAACACATATAATCTACAGTTATGATGTAGCAACAAAGATAATTTTGTAGTTGGGGGTCGCCACAACAATGGGAACTTTATTAAAGGGTTGCGGCATTAGGAAGGTTGAGAACCACTGGCCTGGGAGAACCTCAGGGAAGGTAAACACAAGAAACATATCACAATGCTGCCGCAGTCCTGAATCATTTTCACTCAATCAACAACCCTTAGCTTGACTGCAAGGCCTCACATTCTCACTGCACAGTTATGCCAGGTTGAGCAAAAGAGGAATCATACATTGAACAACACATTTTTATTACCATTGTTGTTTTTTTATTGCCGCCAGTGAAAATGAATAAATGTAAATCAAATGTAACGCTTACAAAGAATGATCCAGAATTTGAAATTTACAATTAACACAAGGAGCAGTTTACATCAGGTGTACCTGGGAGAGCTGGGTCTATTATAAGAGAAGTATGGGAGAACTGGGTCTATTAAGAGAAATATGGGAGAGCTGGGTCTTATAAGAGAAATATGGGATAGCTGGGTCTATTATAAGAGAAATATGGGATAGCTGGGTCTGTTATAAGAGAAATATGGGAGAGCTGGGTCTATTATAAGAGAAATATGGGATAGCTCGGTCTGTTATAAGAGAAATATGGGAGAGCTGGGTCTATTATAAGAGAAATATGGGAAAAATGGGTCCATTATAAGAGAGATATGTGAGGGCAGCATTCAGGTTAAAGCTAACAATTCAAAGAATAGTGGACAATCCTCCTTTATGTTTTTCTCTACTCTGTGGATATCTCAAGTTTTTTTGTGTGGAAAGAACAATCGAATGGGATTAAATATTTGATTAACGTCACACCAGTTAAATATTTGATGCTGAGACAGTCCCTTGCCGGTGACATGTCACATACTTCCTGTGAGTAGCTGGCAGTGAGTCTCCATGGATCAGATGACACTGCACTCAGGTGGGGACGGAGAGCATGACAAACCTTTGATATTTTACGCCTTTGAAAACTTGTTTCTCGCATTCAATCAAACACAAAGTTTTATATTATTCAGCATAATAAACATAACAAAAACAAAAAAATCAACAACACCAACACACTCATTCACAAAAGCTACAGGAATAACCTAAGCTGAATAATCCTGTTTGGGAGTCACTTGTAACTGTGCTCAATAACGGAGTCCATGCTTACAAATAAAAATTAAGTGGTACACATCATTGTATTCAAATCTTTCTCTTTTTCAACACAAAAAATAAAATTCCAGTCCTAACAAGAGGTAATTGGGTGGGGAGAAATCAAACCGCACATTTGCCAAAGTGGGAAAGTTACATGAAATATCAATATTTACAGAGTCCAGTTATGCAAATAACAATGTCACAGATTTTATACAAATAAAATTAAACTCCACCAAATTCAATATTTAAATCTTGTACAGTTTTGATCTATTATATGAGTAATACAAAATAATGGACGGAAAAATCAATTAAAAAAATTCTTTAAAATCCAAGCTGCCTTGTGTAAAAAAAAAAAGTGGAATGTTTAGCATAAGTGTTTGTTTTTGTAACCATGAATGTCTATTGAGACTGTAACATTGGTGTGATATGTAGTAACACCAGATCTTCTTTTAATTCACAGCAATTATATATAGTGCTCCTCTACGCTCAAGGGCATTACGAAGTGAACACTGAAACAAACAGAAAATTAAAGGGAATATCTGTGCACTGTAACAGTGGATGCTACGTGTTGTACGGTGTTACAACAGAATTACGCGCTGTCCGTGCGACATATTTAACACTTATTGTTTGAATATTCAGGCGGCACTGTTCTGTAGCACTCGCAGAAGTTTGCTGGCACACACCGAGACACCACTTGCTGCTGCCGTGTTGGGTCGATTTGACATGACACTTCCTGGTCTTGACGCAGGGGTGAAAGGTCGTGGGGTCATGGCATCCCGTGGTGTACTGGCGGACAGAAGAGGCGTTAACTTCTCTACACCATGAAGGGCTAGCAGGTCCTGTTGAGGAATGAATAAATCTCAAAATCAACCTAGTAAAAATTTTATAATTTTTAGTTCCTGAACACAAAATATAATTGCTAATAAATACATATCTGCCGAGTTCTGTCAGGTGCACATTTAAAAAAAATATTTTTTAACAGTTTTGACAGCCTGATATTTGACATGGTTTTCATCAAACTAAGCCCATCAAGGTAATGTCATTTATTTTTCATAATAGTCCAAGTATGCTCTAAGACAAAGTTTCCCAAACTTTTGACATCTGTGTACCCCTGTCTATAATTTTCGTAACACTGAGTAACCCTCGTAAAAAAAAATAAATTGCATATACTTTAATAACAATAAAAATTATTTAATTTTTCCTTTGCAGCACATACCCCGACCAAACTCTTCCCGTACCCTCATGGGAAACACTGCTCTAAGAAAACAATGAAAGACTTGGTAGAAAATATTGAATATTCAATGATCAAACATTTATGGATTTCATTATTTCTAAGATGTTCAATGAGACTTTATTTTCTAATGGTAAGAGTTGTTTTTTTTAAAATATATAAGAGGAATAGCATCTCTAACAAAAGTTAATTGGGGAATTAAATTTTATGTAATAGGACAATTTTACAGATGTTGGATATAGTAAACATTTCTATAAAAGAAAAAAAAAATCAAAAAAGAAAATTGAAAAAAAAAATAAAAAAATAAATTTCCAGGTCAAGATGGCCACCTGTCATACGGTTCCTCTAATCAATATACACATGTCATCATCGCCAGGAACTGCGTTTTTTTTACATTCTACGAGAATTCATTCCCCTACCTACCTTATGCAGTTCTTCTTGTTGGCAGAGACTTCTCAGAGCCAGCATGGCGCTGATCTGTACAGAGGACTGGGCATCATGGCAGGCAGTTTCTAGCAAGCTGAGGACAGAGGTCATTGGATCATCATACACCATCATCCTGTATACTATCATCATGTAAACTTATCATAAAGTAGTCTATCGTCATGCACACTCAACATGTACATGATCAAGTTAAACCACATCAGATTAAAAGTTAAACCACATCAGATTAAAAGATAACCACATCAGATTAAAAGTTAAACCACATCAGATGAAAAGTTAAACTGCGTCTTACTGGGCAACCAGTTTACATCTCTTGATATCAGGACAGAGGACAGCAGAGTGCATGCCCAGGTTACCTGAGGCACCTGTAAAGGGGGGGGGGGGAGATGAAAACAAGATTGAATGATGGATAAATGGGGGTGTAGTACTGGTAAACAGCGGACAGAGAAGACTACAAGTTACCTCGTCTTACTGGGCAACCAGTTTACATCTCTTGATATCAGGACAGAGGACAGCAGAGTGCATGCCCAGGTTACCTGAGGCACCTGTAAAGGGGGGGGGGGAGATGAAAACAAGATTGAATGATGGATAAATGGTGGTGTAGTACTGGTAAACAGCGGACAGAGAAGACTACAAGTTACCCGGTACATAAAATAATAGATTGCTTCAGCCCACCCTTGCCTTACCAAATCCTTGCACTAAGATAACTTACTGGCAGCATTCGCCCTTGTCTTGGTGATGGGATCGTGCAGCAGGTCCACCAAGTGAGGCAAGGCCGGCTTCAGCTTAGAGTAGAGCTCTCCACTGTGGTAGCAAGCATTCCCCACTGCATAGGCGGCGCACTGGAAAAAAAGAGGCACATTGTTTTTACTCGCAACATTTAACATTATTACACATTACTAAATTATTACATGCTACTAGATTATTACATGTCACTAGATTATCACATGTTCCTATAATATTAGGGTGTGTTACAAGAATTACAATTTCTATTCAATAGTAAAATGATAAATTGATGTATTTATAATATACTCTGTGTCGAAAAATGGAAACCTTTTTACAATCATGAAAAAGCATGGTATATATTTTTCAATTTTTTGGTGGGGTTAAATTTTATCAGGAACCGTTCATATTTTTTGGTAAATATGCCAGGACTTAGATGATTTGGTCCCGTATTTCTTTCCCCCAGACACAGTAGGTCTGCAAATGTATTTTTTTTTAAATATAAGAAAATGTAACTTCAGTGTCAGAGTCACTCACTCACCTTTCGAACATTTGAATCCGAGTCTTGTAAGCATGCCAACAAACCAGCCAAAATCTTGTCCCTGTTTAACATGAAGACATACACACAATTAATGCACACCAGAGCAGGGAGAAGACAGCATGAAAGGCCCTGTCTAAGAGTGGCTGCCTTGCTTTGGGGACAAGCCTTTTCCACCCAGATTTATAAAAGATTGGTGCATATATAAAGCTACATAAAAAAAAAGTCTAAAGGGGCACCAACGGAGGCTGCACCCGTAGCTGGTTGGGGGCACCATCAGAATCAGAGGTTGCCCCCATATCTGGTTGGGGGCACCATTACACCCATATCTGTTGGGGACACCAATAGAGATTGCACCCATATCTTATTGATGGCACCATCAGAGGTTGCACCCATATCTGGTTGATGGCACCATCAGAATCAGAGGTTGCACCCATATCTGGTTGGGGGCACCATTAGAGATTACACCCACATCTTATTGATGGCACCATCAGAGGTTCCAGCCATATCTGGTTTGGTGGTACATATCTGGTTGCGGGTCACACATATCCAGTTGGGGGCACCTATATCTGGTTGGGGAACACCTATCTCTGGTTGGGGGCACCCATATCTGGTTGGGGGGCACCCATATCTGGGTGGAATGAATTTATCCGCCACTCTTGGACTGGAGGGACAAAAACCATGAGAGAAATAAAAAAATGAATCAACAAAATCGCAAGATAGCAACCAACTTAGCATAGGATACAAAAATATGTTGCTGTTTACACCCCTGCCCATATGTGCACACACCCACATGTGCACACAATCACACATGCACACACCCTCAAGTGCACACACCCACACGTGCACACACCCCCAAGTGCACATACCCACACACACAAACATGCACACACCCTCAAGTACACACACAAAAGACAGGTGTTACATAAATTATAAAAAAATGCAAAATCTCATGAGTAATTTCAAAGTATGCACATGAGCTCACTTCTGCTTGAGTGTGGTGTACATCTGTCCGTTGTGTCTCATTATGTTGCCCAGGAGACTGCAAGTCCTGGACTTGATGGCCGCCGTGCTGTGAAGGAGAAATCCTGACAGCAGACCAAACTCACCTGGAACAGAACATCAAATTCTGGTGTTAGACGGCGTGTGGCATTTCAGCAGAGGGCAGGGGAGTAAATACTAGGCACTCCCCACCCACCCATCCCCTCCCACAGGGGGCAGATACCAAGAGGACTCTAACCTTCAAATTGTGCTTTATATTCAAGGAAATAACTCCTTAAAATATGACGATGAAAGGGTAAAGGAGCGATTTATAAACTGTTAAGTGACAGTCCAAAAAATTTAAAAAGTTGAAGTTTTGTTCCGGTGTCAGACAATAACAGATGATCGGTCTTTGCACTTTCTGTAACTTTAACATCAATATTTTTTGTGACTCTTTTTAAAAAAAAAACAACAACATTTCATTGCTATTTCCTGTGATCTATTTCAGACCTGAACTTAGACGGCAGTTTCGGCATCAACAAGGAAGCATGTTTCCAACCTACCGTCAGGTCCCCTGAATATATTCCTGACCAGGTCCAGGTGCTCAGGCGATGTTCTCACCAGGTGGCTGCACAGGGACATTGTATCACATATCACCGACAGGGGACTGCGGCTCTCCATGCATTTCTGAAGGAATGGCACGGCCTGTGGATGTAACGCCACGGTTTAGTAAACAAACCACAGCGGCCTGCCAAACAAGACACCAGACAACTTTAATGAGTGGATTTTAAAAAAAATTGTATGCAGGCACAGGGCCAGAAAACAAGATCCTTGAATAATACAGTAGATTGAAATTAGCAACTGGAGGTGGGTAAAGATGTAAAGAACACACATTTTTGACTGCCTTTACACACAACAAACTTCAGCAATGTTAAAAAAATGATACACTTCACACCCAGCTGAGCTGATTTGATTAAACACCAGTTTATGCAGAGTTCATTTTCAAAAACTATTCAAACAGAATATGTGAAGGGGGATAAGTTTGTGGTTTTTTTCTTTCAAATTCTGGAATATTTAAAAATATTTTGCTTAGTAAATGCTTGAAAACATTGGGTGAAAAAAAAAAAAAGAGGTAGGGGGATTGCATTTCACATATTAGTTCAAGTACCATACATCAGGTCTGCACAGTATATGGCCCGCCAGCACCTACTTTGTGGCCCGCCAAGTAAAGAAATATTCCTTATTATTATTATTTTCTTAACAGCTTCCCCTTCTGTCCTATTTTCTTTTGGCCCGCACAAGTTTTTCATTAAGTATTACGGCCCACCTTACATTTTGAGTTGTGCAGGCCTGCCCTACAAATAAGATACACATAACGAAGTTAGTGAAAATACCCTACATGAAAACAGACACATTAAGCAATGTTAATGAAAGTACCCTAAACAATAAGTTACATAAAACAAAGTGAATGGTGTGAAGACATTCCAAAAGAGATGTATACAGGACAGTTTTAAGACTGATACCTTGCATGTCCTAACGGCAGTGGCAAACTGGTCCACAAAGATGACGTTCCCAATGACCAGGCGGGAGATCAGCCCAATGGATGTCTCCAATGAGGGCCCCGACAGGTACTTGACACAGGCAGCAAGCAGGCGAGGCAGCAGCTTTGATGTGTACAAGCAACTTATAAGAAGGGAAAACAGACAGTAGACATTTTTAAAAAAATTTTTTTTTGTATCAAGCATGAGTTTGAACAAAGTTGGGGAAAACTTTTAAAATAAACCTCTAAACCTTAACAAAGAATTACAATCTATAAAAACAAAATGGTTGCTGCAAATTACTAAAGCAACTTAACAATTTAAATAACTGTATCTTAATGAGATTAAAAATAACAAGAACTGTTAATTTGCTGTGAACAAAAATTTAGACAACCTTCTACAAAGAAAAGACAACTTTCCACAAAGATTAAGACAACTTTCTGCAAAGATTAAGACAAACGTTCAATGATGCAGACAAATTGATGATGCAGATTAAAACAACATTTTAATGTACATGCAATGTAAATTTGAACTGAACATCTTTGTTCATAATTAAATAGCGCCACCTACTGCTGGATCTCTGCCAACAACTCCTCTGTGATATCCACTGCAAAGGGAAAGCACCCCATCTGAGTCACAGCTAGGATTATGTCCTCCACCAGTTGAGGTCCATCAGTCTTAAAGCTGATAAAGAGACAGCAACAGAAATAAAAAACAAAAAAAAATGAGTATTCACACAGCTGACTCAAAGTTAGTTAATCTCAAAGCCAAATCAATTTCAGGTCAAAGGTCGAAACACATGTGCCATTTGCAATCCCATCAAAATTATGCATAATTTTCTATAAAACAAGCACAATTTATCATCATGACTCTTATGTTGAAGTGATAATCTATTGGTCAATTCTTCAGCATTTAGATAGTGGTTCCGAGCCTGTATTCAGTGAACCTTCAAGGAGAACTGAAGCTTTAACATTGTAGTGCAAGAAGCTTTTTACTTAAAGTTACACAATTTTTTAATATTATTTTACAATTAATAATTTCACACCAATGTGTGTGGCTGAGGCAGGGCACAATGAATTTAAAGTAACTGGCCACAATGTGCTGGCCCCAGAGTCTCAACTCCATACTAAGTTCGACCAAACAAAGCCTCTTACTGAGAGTGAACCTCCTCTAGAAGGCTGGGGTGTAGGAAATGTACCAGGGTCAGCATCAGGATACTGTCAGACGTGGCCAGGTTGGGGAGACACTGGTAGGTTTCCTAAATAGCCAACGACAATAAATAGAGCTCAGTAAAGCATGCACTGAAAATAATCATTAATTCCTGTACAGGTTATGGAACTCTTTGGTTATTTTTATTCAAGATCAACAGCATCTACATATCCTCTAGAAATATTATTCAAGATCACTGGCTTCTACATACCCTCTATAAATATTTTTCAAGATCACTGGCTTCTACATACCCTCTATAAATATTTTTCAAGATCACTGGCTTCTACATATCCCTTATAAATATTATTCAAGACCGATGGCCTCAACATATCACCTATAAATATTATTCAAGACCGATGGCCTCAACATATCACCTAAAATATTATTCAAGACCGATGGCCTCAACATATCACCTATAAATATTATTCAAGACCGATGGCTTCTACATATCACCTATAAATATTCTTCAAAATCAATGGCTCTACATATCCCTTATAAATATTTTTCAAGATCAATGGCTTCTACATATCCTCTATAAATATTTTTCGAGATCAATGGCTTCTACATATCCTCTATAAATATTTTTCGAGACAGATGGCTTCTACATATCCTCTAAAAATATTTAAAAAAAAAAGAAATGATTGAATAGAAGGTTCTAAAATTACGCCAATATGTACCTCTAGCGGTACTTCCCATTGTGAAACAACCTTACAGAGCTAGTATTTGAGGTGGCCTGACAGCACAGCCCAACCCATGATTTTAATGGAAATGTTGGTGCAATAGACTATGTGGAAATCTCTAACTTGTTCTACTATTGGGCTATTTGGATGAGCTTTTTTCATCAACACCAAAAGAATACTGGTACTAATGTTTTGTATACAGCTGGTGATGGTGAGCTGATTATAAAAATATGGTCTAGTTATATAAAAATGGTCTGATTATATAAAAATGGATAGAGTTCAACAAGGTATTTGAACGCTTGAATTAAGAAACAGAAGAATCAGACACTAACGTTTCGGCTAAGAGCCTTCATCTGAAGACAGGACAGATGAAAATAGGACAAGAAATAGAAACAAGTTCAAAACTTAAGTGATCGTTATTTGTTATTGCCAGAAATTGGATTTTTCAAAACATAAGATTACAGGAAATGAAAGAGTTTATGAATTGTTACTGTGAAAAATAAGATCTTAAATCTTAACAGAGAAAAATATGTATATATTTGAAAAAAAAAATTCATTAAATTTGATATATCTCCAAAATATTTTTGTCCTTTAAGATTTTAGAATTTTTTTTTTTCACAGTAACAATTCATAAATTAAAAAATATATCCTTAACACAGCTTCAGCGCCTCCTTCATTTCTTATCCTTTATATAAAATTACCTGATTATATATAAAATGGCCTGATTATATATAAAATGGTCTGATTATATATATAAAATGGTCTGATTATATATAAAATGGTCTGATTATATATAAAATGGCCTGATTATATATAAAATTGTTGATTATATATAAAATGGCCTGATTATATATAAAATGGTCTGATTATATATATATAAATGATTATATAAATATGGGCTGATTATATAAACATCCACTGATGAAATAAAATGGGCCGATTATATAAAAATGGGCAGATTATTTAAAAATAAGCGGATGAATTAAATCAACAGCCGGTAACTGAAGTGAACCTTTGTGAAAACGGACACGGCCATTTGCAGTGACGCCATGAGTCCCTGCGGGGAGATGAGTGACCACTCCGGGGTAATGAACTTCTGTGACTCCTCCACCAGCTCAATTTTCCCTTCAATGTCATGGACGGGCATCTCTGTGTCCAGGCTTATGACCTGCGTCCCCTGGGCAATCCTGTGCCACATTGCACCCCAGATACCTGACTCTATGTATAAGCTGGCCACAGGACTGTCCGTCTGGAAAAATAACAATAAAAATAGTTCATTATAAAAAAAAGACATTAGTAAATATATATATATTTTTTTTAAAATCGTAAATGAAAAAAAAAAAAATTTCAAACATTATTTTGTAGTCCCCTAAAGAACCTGAAGCTTTGAGAAGGGTTCCATGAAATGGTAGCTCTATACCTGAGCGTTTAGTATTGTTGATAAATGAAAAGTATAAAATAATGTATATCAAACAATAGATCAGACAATTTTGCATCCTAATTTGAAGTAGCTGAGTCAGCAATATGACACTCGCGGGGGGGGGGGGGGGGGGG
>CAXITT010000531.1:369856-390510 GCA_964033795.1 Lymnaea stagnalis | reverse complement strand
CCCCCCCCCCCTTTTTAAAAAAAAAAATATTATCAGGCGGGAAATACAATTGAAGGACAGCAAAACTTTGAGTACCAACAGCCCATAACCCAGTTAGTTTAGATGCTGCGCTTTGACCTTTTCAATCATGCCCTTTGACCTTTTCAGTCTAGTGCAACTCTTCTAAAACTGCTGTACATGTCCCACCAGTGGAATGTTATATTGTGAGAGGTGTTTAACATAGATGTGATAAAAGGGTCAGAATTACAAAAACATCCAAATGGTGGTGCACATGGCATACTTTATTAATTATAAACTTAATTGCTACAAACAATATATAATTTTATGATTCTGAGCCGGGAAGAATCATCTTTATAAATATATAATTTTATGATGCTGAGCTGGGAAGAAGATACTTTTACAAATATATAAACTTATGATGCTGAGCTGGGAAGAAGCAACTCAAGTGGAGACAAACTGATTCTACTCACCCCACTGAGTAATTCATTCAGCAGCATCAGGAGCCCGTCCAAAACACCGTACTCAAAGGGAGGCCTCACACAGATCTGTAGGTGAGGGGGGGAGGAATAGAACAGAGGGATTAGATGTTTGAAGTGGACAAGACAGGCACCACCATGACTTGTGTTAATATGACTTGAGTCACTGGTCACCTACTTGGCACGCACTCTCCCACTAATCTCATTATGATTCTGCCATGCCACACTGAGCCAATAGTTTTTTTTTTTTTGGCATTCGTCCGTCACAATGTGACAACGGTGTAGATTTCGCAGGACAAGACCACAAGGGCTGGTATTTTACTTAAGGAGGATAAGCTGGTCTCCTGGACAGCAAATCACCTCTTTCAACCAAGTGAATATCATGTGTGGATGATACAGCTTGGCATCAGTAGCATCAGAATTTTCATTGTGTTAATGTTATCCACTTGCGGGACTCCATCTCTGGGTTTTGAATTCAGAGTTTTCCCTTCTCTTAGACGAGTTGCCATCCAATGTTAAGGAGTCCCATCCATCTAGGGAGGTGGTGATGTTTTTGCTTGGTAAGGCTTTTGCTAGGGATCCCACCCACAAGCTTTCAATGGACTCAGTTTAGACCACGCAGCCACCCCACCGCCCACTGATCCCATTTGTAATCTATAATGCCACAGTAATGACCCATTGTCCCTCACTCGATGTTCCGGGGGTAGCTAGGGTGGTTGGAGAGCTCTACGTGAGGAAAATATTGTATGGCTCGGCTCAGCTCAGCAGATGGAGTTGGTAGCCAATGTACTAGCCGGGGTCATAAGAGAGCAATCTCAGACCCTCACCAGAATATGTGTTAGTAAATCTATAAAGCTCTAAAGTTTCTAAGAGAAAAAGACAGAGGCATTGCCTGAGCAAATCAACACTATAAATTAAATTCAAATAAGATGCTGTCAACATACTTGATCAAGGTCAGTGAACACAGCCAGGCAAGCCTGAAGCATCTCATAGGGCTGGACCTCGGCGTTGACCCCGCAGGTGACCATCTGGCTGAACAACAGCGCTGCCGCTGCCTACAAAGAAAACCAAAACTTATTCGCCGCCTAGTGACAGGATATAATCGGATACAGCAATGAAAAGATAATGGCATAACTTGTAAACATAAGCAATGAACAAATATATTTTTATATGGCCGAAAGCAGGGCTTCTCAAAGCGGTGGTCATCTGCAGTTCTGTTCTGCCCCGATACGCCCTCAGACATTAGAAAAAACTATAGCAGATTGAAAAAAAGAATAATAATCTGGGCACATGTCCCTGTTGCAATGTGGATCAACTCTTGCCAGGGTTTGTCACACTGAAAAAGTTTGGGAAGGAATGGGATCGACAGTTTGAAAATGGCTACCACTCGTCCAATATTTATTCTGATAGTTTTTTTTTAAAAACAGAATTAAAATATAGCAATTTATCATCATTAAGGTTGTGCTTACTGTGTGACTGGCCAGTGTTGAGTCTAAGAACAGTCCAACCATCATGGCTGCTGAGTCTGCAAGGCTGGAGAGGAAGAAGATTGAAAGTAAAACAAACAGAGAAATTAGATTCTTTGTAAGAACAATGAACAATGTTTAAAATTTTTTTTACTTTCTTATTGATGAATTAAACCAGATGAATATCCAGGATTATCAGAATGTGCAAAAACTGTAAAATCCGCCCTTATCAGTAAGTTAAAAAACTGTAATTTCCGGCTGTATCAGTATGTGCAAAAACTGTAATTTCCGGCTATGTCAGTATATTAAAAAAACTGTAATATCCTGCATTATCATTATGTGCAAAAACTGTAATTTCAAATAAAGGAATCTGTAGGTTACATTCATTTGAATTTTCAACACAATAAATGTAGGATTTTGCTGAAGATCCTATCCTTTTTTTAATTTCATTCTTAAAAAAAGTCCCATTTGTGATTTACTGGATGTAACCAAGAAAAGAACATACTTAGTTCATCAAGAACGCATTGTTTTGAAGTACTTAATACTTAGTTCATCAAGAACGCATTGTTTTGAAGTACTTAATACTTAGTTCATCAAGAACGCATTGTTTTGAAGTACTTAATACTTAGTTCATCAAGAGCGCATTCTTTTGAAGTACTTAATACTTAGTTCATCAAGAACGCATTGTTTTGAAGTACTTAATACTTAGTTCATCAAGAACGCATTGTTTTGAAGTACTTAATACTTAGTTCATCAAGAACGCATTGTTTTGAAGTACTTAATATTTAGTTCATCAAGAACGCATTGTTTTGAAGTACTTAATACTTAGTTCATCAAGAACGCATTGTTTTGAAGTACTTAATACTTAGTTCATCAAGAGCGCATTCTTTTGAAGTACTTAATACTTAGTTCATCAAGAACGCATTCTTTTGAAGTACTTAATACTTAGTTCATCAAGAACGCATTGTTTTGAAGTACTTAATACTTAGTTCATCAAGAACGCATTCTTTTGAAGTACTTAATACTTAGTTCATCAAGAACGCATTGTTTTGAAGTACTTAATACTTAGTTCATCAAGAACGCATTCTTTTGAAGTACTTAATACTTAGTTCATCAAGAACGCATTGTTTTGAAGTACTTAATACTTAGTTCATCAAGAACGCATTGTTTTGAAGTACTTAATACTTAGTTCATCAAGAACGCATTCTTTTGAAGTACTTAATACTTAGTTCATCAAGAACGCATTGTTTTGAAGTACTTAATATTTAGTTCATCAAGAACGCATTGTTTTGAAGTACTTAATACTTAGTTCATCAAGAACGCATTGTTTTGAAGTACTTAATACTTAGTTCATCAAGAACACATTGTTTTGAATTACTTAATACTTAGTTCATCAAGAACGCATTGTTTTGAAGTACTTAATACTTAGTTCATCAAGAACACATTCTTTTGAAGTACTTAATACTTAGTTCATCAAGAGCGCATTGTTTTGAAGTACTTAATACTTAGTTCATCAAGAACGCATTGTTTTGAAGTACTTAAATGCAAACTCTAAAATACTTTCTGCTTTTAAATATTATCAGAGTTCAGGCCGGGATGAGCTTTGCGAGCCAAGTTTCAAATTTTTGTCCTTTCTAAAATGAGCACTTTCCAAAATTACTTTTCAAACCACATTTCTAATAATTAGCAAGCACGTAGATTGCTCAACTTAAAATATATACAGTCTCGAAGGCAGTGTCCACCATGTGTTTGTCAAGCCATGATTTCAAACATGGGACACATTAATTTGGGAGTGGGGAAAAAAAAAAAAATGGGGTGTGACTGTATACTGATCATTCTATAGATAAGGACTCTCAGGGGTGGGCCTGTATACTTATAAACCTATGGCTAAGGACTTACGGCTGTGGCATTGCCTGCAGCTGGATGACGATGACACTCAGTGTGTAGATGACAAGCTCTATCACTGTGTTGACCTCCATGTCAACCAATTCAACCTGTCAGATTGTACGTGAAAGGAAATTATGTACTGCAATATTGCAGCTTGTATTTAAGAGATGGAAGATCATTAGGATCTTTTTTTTAAATGAAAATGCTTAGTAACCCTTCACTCACTCTTGTAAAATTCACATAAAGTCCTTTTTATATTATTTTCATTTCTAAGGCTAAAAAATGCTTATTATACCACAAAAATAATGAAAACAATAAATATATAAAATATTTATACTATATACTACAAAAATCTGTCAAAATAGCAAAAAAATCTTAGGAGAAAACCTGTGAAGGAGTGAGGACGCAAAATGCGAAGTAGCGAGGTATTACTGTACAACAGAAGTTCAGAAATAACATTTTCTTATGGGAACCTAACCAGAAACAAACCTCCATGAAGTGGCAACAGTACAAAGCAACAGCTGCAATATAACCAACCATGTTACAAGTCCAATATTAACAACGAATAGAACCCTTCAAAGATAAATTGATAACAAAATATGTTACAAAGTGGAGTAACTGCATCAGCCACCCACTGTCCTAAAAAAAAAACACCAAGAAAATAATAAAATTTAAAAAATGAAACTATTGGTTGAAAGCAAGTTATTCCCCCTCACCCCACCAAGTAAAAAAACTCGGGAGAGCTGCAGGTTGTCGTGTCTGTGAACCTTCTCGATTTTCTCCGAGCCCGTCGTGCTCATCTCACTGTCTTTGCCATTTTTTTCTTCGTTTATATATTCTACCATAGCGGACTCCATCTAAGAAGTTAGTTGAAAGACAAGGAAGGGTGCAACAGTGAGATTAGTTGTGAAAATTGACAATTCGTGGCAGCAATTTTATGTAACATTAATCACAGGATATTCAGTTACCATTCAGAATCATTCATAAGCTGAATTCTCTGGAAAATATTTCAAGGGAATGAATTGGGTGTCGGCCTATGAGTGGGTTATATTATAGGAGATTTAAAAAAATTTCTCCAGGAACATTGATTCAATTTTATAAAAAAATAAGAAGAAAAGTAATTAATGGAAGTCAACAAGGAGAAGTGCGCAAATTTGGGTGAAGGTTGTATATGATGGTAAAAGTTCATGATAGAAATTAGCAGCAGAGACATTCTAGGGACATGATGGCAACACGTTCCTGACAGAATTATCCAACCAACCTTGCCCATGATGATCCCAATCATTGAATCCACATGCTCTGGCCTTTTATTGAGAAACTCACAGAAGCCCTGGGAGGCCTGACAGCAGGAATAAACAACCTGGTCAAGAAATACAACAGCGTTAGTTAACACACACACACAGGTCATACCTTTGGCGGTGAGGGCAGGGAATTATAAATAACACAATTAAATAGAAAAGCTTTGGGTAAATTAGTCCATTTGTGCCAACTTTAAACAATAAAATAATTGTAACTGTTATAGTGGTAGCAGAAAAATAGGAACAACAAGACTTCTAGGCAAAAAATAAAATAAAGCATCATTAGTTGATGTGAAATCTCTTTGCCAAAGTCACTGCATGAAAAATGGTGGGTGAAAGATACAAAAAAAAAAGAGGGGTTCTTTCTACATTTTTACTTTTTAATTAGAATTTAAGGGGGGGTGGGGGCAGAGGAAGGGTGGGTGGGGGGGCGACACAGCAGCATTACCTTTAGAGTACCGCTGCAGTGAATTGGGTGACGCATCAGCAGAAGAAATTCATCTCCATACTGGTCCTTGTTTTTGATGATTTTTTCAGCCAGGTATTCGGCCACCTGTTTAAAAGTAAAGAAAACAATGGCTGAACAAACATTATTTAAATAATTTTGCGATTTATAAAGAATTTTTTTTTTTTTTTTAGGGACAGATTTTGAAGAAATCTGATAAAAAGCTCCAGAACTACATATACAATTATTCATTCTGTGATCTGTCAATTGAAGTTTTTATTATAAAACTAAAAACAACTTGCACACTATAATGAACCTTTTGGATTCTGGTATTTGTGATAATGTCCACAGTGGACTCAGTACAAAATCCTACATAAATAGATCGCCCACAAAAAGGTCACTTGAATAATTCAGTACAAAAACCCCACTTTAAATAATTAAATCAAAATTTCACTTGAATAACTCATCACAAAAGCCCACTCAAATAATTAAATAAAAGCCCACTTGAATAATTCAGTACAAAAGCCCACTTGAATAATTCAGTACAAAAGCCCACTCAAATAATTAAATAAAAGCCGTCTTGAAAAGTCAGAACAAAAGCCCTCTCAAATGTTTTAACACAAAAACCCACATAAATATTTCTATTCAAAAGCCCACTTGAATATTTTAACACACAAGCCCACTTAAATAATTCTGTACAATATCACATTTGAATCGTCAACATGCCACCAATGGCCAGACACATTCAATGATAGTCACCGTTTTTTTGCCATCCTTATTGGCCTCAGGTTCCTGCGTGACGTACACCAGTGACGAAAGGGTGGAGATGGCCTGTTGAATCATGTGTTCCATTCGGTCAGCGGCTGCTTGAATGTTGCCCTCCTGGAGTTCTAGAGACGGTCAATTCAATATTTAAGCACCGGGTGTGTTCCAGTTGCACAGGACTTCAACATTATAAGCCACACATGTGTTTCAGTTTAAATCATGTCATAATTATTTGTTCATGCTTAAAGATTTTCACCTTGCCATTTTGCCTGTAGCATAGGCCATGGATTGTGGCTATGGATTGTGGCTATGGATTGTGGCTAAGGATTGTAGCTATGGAGTATGGCTATGGAGTATGGCTATGGAGTGGCTATGCAATGTGGATATAGATTTTGTCTATGTAGTGTGGCTATGGAGTGGCTATGCAATGTGAATATAGATTTTGTCTATGTAGTGTGGCTATGGATTGTGGCTATGGAGTGTGGCTATAGATTGTGGCTATGGAGTGTCTATGGATTGAGGCTTTGTAGTGTGGCTATAAAGTTCCAGTGCTTGATACAAGTTAAGGGGAAAAAGTCTCAACAAGCCCATAAAAAAATTTCTACACGCCTGCCAAACAAAGCCTCTGCAAGCCCACCAAAGAATATCTACACACCTGTCAAACGTTTCAGCACAGCAGGGTCCCCTCTTGTAGTGAGCATCATGGCATCAAGACTTTCCTTGTGTTTTGTGACCAAGGAAGAGAAGTACCTGTCTGGGTCTTCGACTCTTGCTCTCTCATGTGCTCCGCTCAAGAATGTTATACACTAAGAGGCAATAGCACTTCAATTATTGTACTAATATCCTAACAAAAACTAATATCTTTCATATATATATATACACCTGTGCTAATATCATTCATATACATACACCTGTACTAATATCATTTATATACTTTAGGATTTACTTATATCATTCATATACATATACCTGCACTAATATCTTTCATATACATACACCTGTGCTAATATCATTCATATACATACACATGTATTAATATCATTAATAAACTTTAGCATGTACTTATATCATTTATATAGAAACACCTGTGCTAATAGCAAACCTATCCAGGCACCTGTATTACAATCTTACATAAAGATACATCAGTACAAAAATCATATCACTATATTCATGTGTACTAATATTATGCCTATACAGGCATTTGTTTAAGTCAAATACATAAAGAACAACAACTCACCAGCAAAGTCTGTTCTAGAAGTCTCAGGTCCTCGTCAATGTCCTCCCTCATTAGACTGGGGACGATTGACCAGAACGAGTGGACAGCCTCGCTGTACTGACTCACGCTGTTGGATGGGCCAAAAGATATCTCATAGTTCATTTTTTAAAAATTCCTTTGTATCTTAGAAATTTCCAGTCTATTTTTTTAAAAATCTCTTTGTGTGTTGGACATTTCTAGTTTATTTATTAATTTACTTTGTATTTTATAAATTTCTAGTTATTTTAAAATTTTCTTTGCATTTTATAAATTTCTGGTTTATTTTTAAAAAATTTCCTTTGTATTTTAGAAATTTCTATGCGGTACTCATTTTCCTTAAGCATAATCAATTATTCTGGTATTTGAACCCGTCTTCTTTTAAACAATCTACTGTTAACACTTACATCTGCTTGTCTCTGGCATCCATGTCTGACCAGTCAGCCCAGCTGATCTCACTGGCAAAGTAAGCGTTGACTCCAATGACGAGGTCAATCAAGATCTGCTGCGCCCACAGTTGCTGAAACAACGCACACACACACAAAAGTAAAAATGTCATGCCACCAAACTCAGCCCCTTATACCCTTAGCTGAACATTTCGAGAATTTTTATCTGCATCATTTAGCCACTACTGTTATAGTACAGACCCAGTCATTACTTATGCACATTCCCTGACAGATTAAAGTAGATATGATCCATCACAATGATTGAAGCAGAATATTTATTCAAATTATGAGATTTTTGTACGTTTTTTGTTGTATTTTTACAGATTTTTGTGTTACAAAAACTATACTAAACAACAATAATTGCTAGCAATGAACTAACAAAGGCTAAAAAAAAAAGGAGGTTGAAAAATGTGCCCAAAGCATTTTTCTGTAAAATACAAAGGGAAAGCATAGATTATCAGGATCATTTCCCCTTGCAGAAAGTTTTAATTTAAAAATCACTTGCTCTTCTCCCAACACCAAATGTGGCACGTTTGATACAAGTTTAAGCCAAAAGAAAATAAATTACCACCTGCTTAATCTTGGGGCTGGCCAGAACATCTCTCAGCAGCTCAAGCAGTTTCTCAGGGATCTCTATACCAGAACAGAATGATGCTATCTTCTTCACATCACTAGAGATGCAAACAACATTAAAAAAAAAAAAAAGTATCAATTGGTACAACTGGCAAAAAGCCCTTTTATTTACCCTAAGGTGATTATATCAAAAGAAAGGGCAAAAGCCCCTATATTTAACCTACAGTGCTGACATGAAAATTTAATTTTTGGAAAGAAAAGGCAAAAGTCCCTGTAAAGATATAAGGATCCACCTCCCAGCCAGACCTAAATTTTTGTTGTTGTCATAATTCCTGTGCATTTTTATAACTTTTTAATATATCTTTTAAAGTCCTATATAATTAATAAGGAATATGCAGACAAAGGAACTGAACTAGTGGACGCACAATGATATAAGACCATGTAGTTGAAAAACTATGAATATGAATATTTTTTAAATATAAGATATTGTCATATTTTTAAAATGCAGCTCTCACAACCAAAACAGTTTTTATCTCCAACAACTGTATTGATGCCGTAAGCCCAATGGAGGTAATTAAAAGCTTTTGTCGGCTCACCATTTGAGTGTGACCATGTTTGTGATGACACGCAAGACGGAGCGCAGTCTGGATGCACCCACCAGCATACACTCGCGTACCTGTAAACACAACAAAAAAAACATCAACAAAAAAGAAAGGTGAAATTTAAAAAAGTTTAGCCAATAAAATTTTAGAGAACATGAAATGGTTGATGCATGCAGAGATCTGAGGGGAGAGAGAGGTAAACTTCCCCACCATTTAAAACAAACATGAACCATACAATTTTAGCAAATAATTTTTGAAATTGAACAATTTTTTTTTTATTTCGAGACTAACAAATGGAAGGGTTTTGTTTTTTGCTTTTTTTCATGTTAAAAAAACGGGTTAGTGATATAGACAAGAAAGAGAGAGACAGTTATGATTATAATTTATTTGGTATACAAAGATATTCTGTTCAGTTTATTTAGGAGAAAATAACCCCACCTGCTCGGAGCTTGACAGCAAGCGTGCATGCAGTTTTTTTATGTACTCTGTATCCTCTAACAGTTGCAGGGTGTACTCTGGGTCACCCTCCTGGTCAGTGAGGTCTATCAGCTTCTGCCATTCGTCTTCACTGTCTGCCTCCTTGAGAATGAGACAGTTTCCAATCAGTCATTAATGAAATCCTTTATCATACATTCATGAAGCCAAAGGTTGGAGATATATATTTATTCAACAAGTTCAGTAGATAACAAGAAGATAGAAGGGGAATCTGCTGCAACCTTCTGAATCAGGGACAATAATTAAAAAGAATTTAAACAATTTATTGCTGCTGACCTCCCCTTCTAGTTTCACATTCTCCATGTTGACTTTCTCTTCCTTCTTTTTGTTCAGCACTGTCCGGCTGCCGACTTCTATGCTGGGGTACTCTAACTTGTAGTCTTTGCTGATGCGATTTGACCTGGGTGTCACTTCCACTGCCTGAACAATAAAACATGGGAGACCAGTGAGGGAATGCCATACATTTTTGACACACTCCCCATAGTTTTTATATGTTATAAGCAGCAGTGACAAAACAGAAAAGCATGAGAGGGGCTGGATACATATGAGTAATATTGGAAAATACTTTTTTTATTTTACTGTCGTGGCGCACCCCCCCCCCCTTTTTCAAATCAAAACATTAAATCCTTAGCAGTGACAAAACAGAAAAGCATGAGAGGGGCTGGATACATATGAGTAATATTGGAAAATACTTTTTTTATTTTACTGTCGTGGCGCACCCTCCCCCCCTTTTTCAAATCAAAACATTAAATCCTGTCCATGACCTTTTAGGTCACTTGCTAATGATTATTGGTTCCCCCTGTCATTTACTGTAGGATCATGTGCTCATGATAGGAGTTTGTTTTTTAATCAGCCTCTCCACATGAAAATTAAGCCAAAAGTAATGTTTTATAAACAGCAAATGCTCCTGTGAAATGTGCACCAAGCGGCTGTCACGCGTCCACACAGTGCCACCTTAAGATGTGCTTCTGTGGCATGCAGTTTGCTATTTTAACAGGTGCAGTGCTAATGTTGCATGTGAAGTGTGCTACTCTAACATGCAGTTTGCTATTGTAACAGGTGCACAGTGTTAATGTTGCATTGGATGTGGGCAACTTTAACGTGTAACTGTTCAAAAACAAATAATAAATTGGGGCATTAAAAAAATTTAAAGGTGACAAATCATCCTGCAGGCTGGGATGACAATAAAAAAAAAACATGACCTTGACACAGACATCGAGAAGCCATTTGGGCCACAAAAGAAAACTTTTTAAAAAAAAGTGCTCATAAATTGAGTGATAAACTGAATGCAAAAAACACATGATGCAGATAAGAGTAAAGTGGTTGTAGAGATAGATAGCTGTAGTAACCATGCCATAAATAGTGAAGCTAATAAAATGGATACACAGAAGTGTCACAAAGGGTGGAGTACAAGGAGCTTGGAGAGTAGAAAAAAAAACAAAAACCAAAGAAACAACAGAAGAAAGCAATTATTTTTTAGGTAGGATATTTGTATTTATATATATTATGTAAATTTAATTTATAATTATTTAAATGTTTTTTATTGTACTGATGAAGGCATGTGTCGAAACGTTTACCTATGTATCATGTATAACTATTATTAAAGCTTAAATTATATTGTTATATTGACACAAATTGTTAGTGTCTAATTAATCAACAGAAGACATGTTGAAATTCAATTCACTGGTTGAGGATATTAGAAGAAATTTTGATCTTTTCCACTAATGTTGGGTTTCTTTTATTGTTTAAAAAAAAAAAAAGTTTACTCTAACAAACCAGTAAAATGATAAGAATTATATAAGAAAAATCACAATATAAAAACTGGCATGTGCGTTTGTAAAGTTTCATTATTTGTTCATATTTTTATAAATGTACTGTATATTATTATTATTATTAATGGAGCCCAGTCACATTAACTGTGATAGCTGAACATTATAAAACATGGAAAAAGACCATGTCCTAAAAGAAATGTGTGATTAGCTAAATAAACTTTGCTAAGTATGCATATAATGGATGCTGGGGGGTGAGGTGTCTTAACTTGGCTCAGATTAATGGACCCATGAGGGAGGAACAAATTAAACAAGAAATGCATTGAGTGAGGGATAGGGCAAAGTTGAAGATGAAAGTAAATCGCATATATGGCATGACTGAGCGTTATTTGGTGAACTTTGAGCCACCCAGAGTTCAAAGAAGAAGAACCTAGGACAGAGATATGAACACACGCAAAAAAGAGAAATATAGAAGCGAAGAACGTATTTATAATACCTCTGCCTTAACTGGAACCTGCTCAATTAATGGATGGAAAAAAAATATTATTGGAGGCTAATTTAATTTGATTTGTTCAGGGATTAATATATTCATTAAAAAAAATATTGAAAAAATTTCAACTTTATTATATTTTTTTTTTAATTTTCGGGTAATGATGTCCAAAAATCTTTTCATTGAGTGGTTTTAAACACAATTAAAAAATAATGCCCTTAAAAAAAATGTTATATTAATTTGCAAAATGTATAATTTTTAAACGTTAACTTGGCTTTTATTGTATTTGATAATCAACAAAGATTTTGAAGGAGAAAAAATGTTTTAGCCAATGGCTGACAAATCTTGAGTTCTCCGCATATTTCATTTTCATTACTTGACAAATATCATGCATTCAATAAGGCATAAATAATTATGGTTTGCAAGCGGACCAGAAATCTTTTCTAGAAGTAAAACTGAATCAAACGCCTGGTTGAGAATAAATAAATGCAACAAAATTGTGAATCAAAAAATTTTAAGCCAAGCGCACATGGTAAATTATCTGCAAAGAATTTAACCAGAGCAGAGTTTTAACCAACAGCAAATGTGTGGTTGAACTTGTGAGTGCTACTGATGTGAATGTTGCAAATATCTTTCACAAATTGAAATTTTCCTAAGATTCAACTGAAGAACATTTAAAAGGATAACATTTAATTGCGTCCTTATATGGTACAGTATTGATGAAAATGATGTCATTGAACAAGATGTACAGCCTTATGAACAAGACAGCCTTATGAACAAGATGTTCAGCCCTATGAATATGACATATAACCTTAAGAACAAGACTCCTATTCCATGTCTCATTCATTATTCATTTTATTAGACCAACAAAAAAAAAAATCATGCAACAGTGTCATCAAACCATAACCATACAGATAATGAATCCTTAGCTATGTTCCAGTCATTTTAAGTTTTGTTTTTTTCTTACCTTGCTGGCATCAGGATCCTCCCAGTCCTTGCTCTGATGTTTCGGAGGTTCCTCTGCAACTGTTTCATCTCCCTGGTCCCACGCCTGCAGACGGTGCGGTTTCTGACGCTGGAATAACAATGCCATCATTATTTAACCCAAAAATTTTTTTTTTATTGTATTTGTACAAAAATAGTAGCTTTTAAAATTCTCAAGCCAGAACTGCAAAAATATAACCTGAGGCCAAACATTATTTTCCAACCAATGATGAATTAAATAAATTTCACTCGACACAAATTATGGGTACAGACCAGTAGATGTTTTGAGTAATATTACAATAATATTTGTTCTTATTTACATTCTTAACTTATTACAAACATAAAATATGTTTTATAAAGAAAAAAAAAAAGTATCTATCCTATCAAACCAAGATTTTTTTTTATGTCAAGCCAAAAGCTATTCCTAAAAATACATTAAGAAGTCCTTATTACAAAATGCCATTCACGCAGTCCTTCCACAGTCTCAACATTCAAACCAAAAGTTCACTGACATTTTTCTCCACCTCCTCCATGGCCTTTTTGCGAGCCCTGGCCAAAATTTTTGATGTCCCAGGTGGGTTGGACTTAGACTTTGTCTGTACTTCCTTCAACTCCATCATGGAGGCCGAGAGTGGTTGGGTAAATGGGGATGGCAGCTTTGTATCTTCCAGGTTGACTGTAAGAGAAATTATAACTTTAGGGAGATTTATTTCTTTAGAAACTTTACAGGCATCTGGTTAAACTGTGTTGACTTTAAAAAATAAAAAATTATCATTATGAAACAAAAAAGCGTGGGGAAATTCATATAGATAATTATATGAAATTGTAGTAGAAGAAAATGGATTTCAATATGTAACAAATCAGTCAATTTTAAAAATGATTGTTATAGCATTTGCCTTGACCAAATTTTACTTCAATGTAGCGCTGAAGGGTCAATCAGTCCTCTCCCACTTTTTTGTTTTGAAACTGATGTCACCCATAAAATGTGTAGATCTGTAGTAAACCCACCCCTTCCTTGATTGGGAAAAAGTTTTTTGCTTTGGAATACTTTCTAAATTTGCTCTAAAGAATGTTATCACGTGATGCAATTTATAGAATTTCTTTTCTTGTTGGAGGGTTCCAATTTTTTAGCTGGTAGAGATTTTTACTATTATCCAGACATTTACGAGACGTGGTATTTGTACAAGATTGTACTCTTTATGTGTGTGTCTGTGTAATTTAATACTTGTATCTTTTGAGAATTGTACTTTTTCACTTGCTATGCTGTAAGATGATATAGTTTTTATTTCTGTCTATTTGATTTTGTATTCTTTATATAAATTTAATAGTATAATTAAATTGAATAGTGTTATTTTTTGTATACTGGTTTTCAGGCCATTGTTAAGTATTGTTCAACAAATGAGCCGAATCTTAAAGGAGATTGAATTTACAAAAAAATCATACAAGGGTAAGTAACATGAATAAATATTTATTTTGCAATGTCTCACATTGGCAGGGTTTCTTTCAGATATATCTCCCCGGGTGAGGGGGGTATGAAAGCCAAGTGCCCCCCCCAGCAAAAATATGTCAAACAATAAATCAACTGGCACTGTCCCCTGAAAAATCTGAAGTGTCCCCCCCCCCCGCCCGGGGAAAAATGTCTGAAATAATCTCTGTGGTGGCAAGGGAAGTAAATGTGTGGAGGTGGAAGGTAGATGACACAAAATTTATGTCAGCTAATACCTTTGACCTTGTCAGCAACAAATGGATGATGAAGCAGATCAGGCCAAGCCAGTCTGTACTTTGGGTTCTTGTTTAACAAACCTGGGAAGGTAACAATCAACATCAGTCATTGGAAGGAATTTCTACACGAATGATTTACACACGCAAAAAAATTACAATACCAAGAAGGGAAGAAATTACGTCCCTTACCCAATTGGTAATTCACTATCAAATTACTCTAAAGCTATTTTCATTTTATCTTTACAGGTTTCTACAGGTAAAATATACCCTAGATAACTGCTGATATCTAAATGTAAAATATACCCATTGATAACTGCTGATTTGTAAATGTAAAATATACCCTTGATAACTGCTGATCTCTAAATGTAAAATATACCCGTTGATAACTGCTGATTTTTAAAAGTAAAATATACCCTTGATGACTGCTGATATCTAAATGTAAAATATACTTGTTGATAACTGCTGATATCTAAATGTAAAATATACCCATTGATAACTGTTGATTTTTAAATGTAAAATACACCCCAGATAACTGCTGATCTCTAAATGTAAATATACCCCAGATAACTGCTTATCTCTAAATGTAAATATACCCCAGATAACTGCTGATCTCTAAATGTAAATATACCCCAGATAACTGCTTATATCTAAATGTAAAATATACCCGTTGATAACGGCTGATCTCTAAATGTAAAAATATCCCAGATAACTATTGATTTTAAAAAAATATTTTTTTTTTCATGTTTCCAAAGTTTTAACTAAATAATATATCAAATCCCCCCAAAATTTAAAATTTACGTTTTATTAGAACCAACATGAAAGCAAACCTGAAATGACTAGGTTAAATTTTTTTTCAAAATGAGGAAATTGGACATTGAACTACCTTATGAGACTGAGTCAGCAAATCCATTAAATAACAAGCTAATTAGCTAACAGAGTGAATCTATTAAATAACAAGCTGATTAGATAACAGGAGCGAATCTATTAAATAACAAGCAGATCAGACAACAGAGTTCACTTTAGATCTAAATATAGCTTAAGTTATTGCCCTTGTCACTAAGACTTCTTGAAAGGGGAGGGGGTGTGTTGGCCGTCTACTTGCTTATGGCCTGTTATGATTACCCTGCAGGAAATCCTTAAAGACGGTGCTCATGGTCTTCGGCCACTTGACCGGATCCTTAATGATCATGTTGACAAGCTGGAAGATGCTGTTGGTGTAGAATGGAGGTGTCCCGGCAAACAGCTCATACAGGATACACCCCAGCGCCCTGTGAAATGATTAATTCAGGCTGAGTTAATACTTTACCACTGAAATAAATGTTTTGGGCTTCCTGAAATGATTCATTCAAACACTTTCAAGTCAGCTGCAGCCAGAGTCAATGGCTTACATATGAAACCAACCCTTTTTTGCCTAGGAAGACCCCCCCCCACAAAACAAATTTTTAATGTCAAATATTTCTTCAATATTTTTTTGAAAATCGGCTAAGCGTGTTTTGTAGGTGTTAAAAAAATCTGTTTAAAAATGCTTTTCACTGTGATGAGCAGCACAACAACGGTTTAACTTTAAGGAGCCAAAATGATCAATAAATTGATCATGGGGCCCTTAAGATATAGAAGAAGAAGAAGTCTATTCACTGGACCTCTGCTACACTTGTATACAAACCATAAGTCAGCAGTGTGGTCATAAGGCTTTTCCTCCACCAGCTCTGGAGACATGTAAAGTGGTGTTCCCTGGGGAGCCATAAAATATATACAGTGAAATATACATAGATGTCAGAATTGATTGGGAGTGGGTAGAGTCTAACAACAGAAAGAGGATTGGGCGGGGATTAGATTCTCTAAGACTAGAGATTTGATAATGAAACAGAATCCAAGAATAAAGACATGATTGAGATGGGAAAGACTCTGAGAAGTGATTGGGGGATATTCTAAGAAACATAGAAATGGTTGGGGTAGATTCTAGGAATAGATAAATGATTGGGGGAGATTCTAAGAAACATAGAAATGATTGGGGTAGAATCAAGGAATAGAGAAATGGATTTGGACTACATTCTGAGATTATAATTGATTGGGGTAGAGTTTTCAACCTCACACACAACAAATAATGGAGTAGCTGTTTGGAAAAGTTGAGAACATTCCCAAATACACCTTCTATCCCATTATGCAACTGAAAAGTACCTTGATGGATGTTAAAACCAGTGTGTTGGCGCTCATGCCTCGGGCAAAGCCAAAGTCACACAGCTTGATGACACCCGCCTTGCCCAGCAGGATGTTCTGCGGCTTCATGTCTCTGTGGAGGATGCGGTGAGAGTGGATGTAGTACAGGGCGGACACAAGCTGGGCGGCAATCACCTGGACCTGTGGGGATCATCAAAGAAATGGTAGGCCTACCTATGATTACTGGGACAGCAATTGACAGAACTCAAACAACATCATTTATGTTATGATATGACACATTTGCTGCTAGATAATAAATTCATAAATATCATCAAAATTATAAAAAAAATTGAGGATTCACCCACCCACTACATCAAAATTACTTAAGAAAAGAACGATGATAGGAAATGCTTTATCTCAAAGTAAGGACCGACAGAGATAGAAATTCATTAGCTCCCCTATCTGACAAATAGCTTCCCTTGTTGTTATAAATCATTCTTGAAGTCAATATGGTAAATGGTCATATTGGCAGTGAGGTTTTACAACTCATGATGGCCGTCAAGTTTTTGCACGTAGAAATACTTGAGAATGACTTATGCCTAGTTTACAAATGATCTCAATCATTATGTAGTTCCGCATGCTGAAAACATATAATCAATACACAGGTTCCATTTATTTAAATCTAAATAAAAATCTAATCTATATCTAATCTGTAAGGAATGATTTTCACCTGCTCTTCAGGTAGACTTGCATCATCTTCGAGGATCTGAAATAGCTCACCCTCAGCACAATCTGTCACAACCACAACCTAAAATAAATTGCACAACTCTTTATATTTTCGTTAATCTAAGGAAAATTATTATGAATTTACTAGAGGTTTCCCTTTCAAACACCTGTATACTTTCAAGTAATTTAAAAAAAAAAAAGAAGAAACAAATTAAATTTTTTGAAAAAAGTTTATCCAAGGTACACAGTTGTGTTTGGAACAGATGTCTTCTATGAAAATGATGTATCTGTTATGCCTGGCTAAGGCAACACCTTCTCCATCCCCTTTAATTTCATTATTAGATTTAGGAATTTTTATTTAAAAATGTATCATATAAAGTGAATGTACATCTTAAAAAGAGCACTAATATATATAATGCAAAACATGTTATAGATTTTACCAATTTTATATCATTTTTGTTGTTTTGATGAGTCATAGATTTTACCAATTTTATATCATTTTTGTTGTTTTGATGAGTCATAGATTTTACCAATTTTATATCCTTTTTGTTGTTTTGATGAGTCATAGATTTTACCAATTTTATATCATTTTTGTTGTTTTGATGAGTCATAGATTTTACCAATTTTATATCATTTTTGTTGTTTTGATGAGTCATAGATTTTTTTTATAACAACTAAAGAAGAATAAAAAAATAAACTGCTTGTCTACCTCTTTGTCTGTGTCAAAACTATCCAATAGCTCAATAATATTGTCATGTTTGAGGCCTCTCATTATATCAATTTCTCTTCGGAGGCCTTTCAGTTCCTTTTCTGATTTGCCTAATTTAGGAATGAACTTGAGTGCAACAACCTGAAAAAGTAGTTATTTTTCCATAATTATATATTTTTTTAACACATATAATACTCATGTTGCATTTTTGCTTTTATCTTCTTGATCATGATTTAACCTTTGACCCTATTTTGGTATATTTAACATCAGTTTCATTTACCATGATATCAATTTACTAAAAAAATTCTACTTACATATTTCTAATTTTAAAAAACCACCGACGTCACATCTTCTGTTAACTCAACAATTTTTAAAAATCTAGTTTTATAAATAAAACATTTTGTGGTGGCTGATGCAACTAGAAAATTAGGAACACCAAACAAGTCACCTTAAAGTCAAGCATAAAAGGTAAAACAACTGTTCACCTGTGATGTGAATTTCTTTCGCCCTTTGTACACCTTGCCGAATGAGCCTTCCCCGATAATATCCAGAACATGATAGTTGTCCATGCTACTGGCTGAGTATGAATAGAATCTGTATACATACATAACAGCTATATCATAAATTATTATACATTTGTCATTGAGGACAAGTGAAGTGCACCTTGCGTTGAGGAAAGGCAGTGATGGGACTGTCTTAATTAGAGATGTTTGAGCATATTTACTTTGATAAAGATATATTCTAGTCTAACTAGTGATAGTAACTATACTCCTACTCCAAGCCCAGTACAGTATCAGTAAACTAGTCTGGAAAATCTTAATTTTTACAACCAAGCCCTCCGTACAGTGGCGTAGAAAGTGAGATGCAGATAGGACAGTCCATCTCAGGTGGCATGTTTTTCTTTATATGGAGGGGGGCATTTTCAGACAGGTGAAGAGTTTTTTTCAAAAAAAGGGACAACACTGCTTGTGTACTTTCTTTCCTTTCCTTCCTCTTTCCCTCTATTAATTAATTCCCATACCTACATAAAGTGCATAGTCCTCTTCATTTTCATATTACAGTAATTTTCAGTTTCCCTAGTTAGTATGCACAGAAAAGGTAATGAACATTGAGTTAAATTTTATGTCATCACAGTTCTATATTTGGAATGGGAATGATAGGTAACGGGTTCCTTATTGATTGAGAATAGGTCACTACTAGTGACACTTGTGTTTTGTCATAGTGACCAACTGGACTAAAGTCTAGAAAGAGTGTGCAAATTTAGTACTATACTCAGAGTCTGGTGAGTATACTGTCAAAGTGCTATTGCATTTCAGTAAAAGTTAGTAAAGTTAAGACAAGTAAGGTCACTGACATTTGATTCTGCACACTGTACTATGTAAATGTAACTAACTCTTTTAAAAAGTAAAAATAGCGTGAAGGGTTTAATAAACTAGCAGAAGACTACACTAGTCCTGGGCCATAATAAACTAATTTAAAGTGCCACTACTAAGTACTTAGACTACCAGCAAAACCACAAACTGTCAGCAGCTACTTGACTTGAGGTTGAGTCTTGAGCTACCCGAACTTGCCTAGGCCTACTCCTGATCTAAGCCTAACTTAAGAAGATTAACCTTCTTGAGGTGGCTGGGCCTCCAAAAAAGCTCCATCCCGGGAGGTTAAGACGACTAAGAACTAACAGTTAAGCAGGGTAACAGTTTGAGAGTTAAGAGTTAAGAAGAAGTTAAGTCTAAGCGACTTTCATTTTAAGTAAGTGGTTAGACTGACGCTAAGACTAAGCTTAAGATAGTAAAGCAGAGTAAAAATCGGAGTAGCTTGAGAAATATGTACCTAATGAGTTTGCCTAGACTCAACTCTGCACAGTGATCTGTTCTCAGTAAGGATGCATCAATCTAACTGATTTGCGGACTTCTTCTACTTCATTTGTTTATTGCTTAATCCTACAATGTTTAGCTGTATCCACATTCCGGGTAACACTTTTTACAGTAAACCGCAATTATTCCGAGATGAGTACATTCCACTATATTTTATTTTATTTTCGCTACCCAGATATGTAGGCTAGATGCCAGTAGATTCAACAAATAATTTCAATTATATCAAAACTATAGAAATATAAATAAATCTTATATCATTGAAAGACATTTAATTGATGCATGATCATTTTAACGTTTAGTAATGACTGTCACTGTCACAGTTTTTATCACTCTTGAGTTTCATTGTGGCAAACTAAATGCCGAAAAATGAAAAGAAAGCTGCCATGAACATAATCTAGAAACTGTCTCAATAAATTAATAGTTCCTTACATCTGTTTACATGGGCGCCCGCAGAAAATTTTCCAGGGGGGGGGCAAAAAAAATAAATTAACTTTCCAGGGGGGGGGCAAAAAATTTTT
>CAXITT010000531.1:336824-349429 GCA_964033795.1 Lymnaea stagnalis | reverse complement strand
TATATATATATATATATATATATATATATATATATATATATATATATCAATACCATGCTTCTACAACTGCTCATTCCCCCTCCTACGCATAACACTGCTCATTCCCCTCATACGCATACCACTGCTCCTATCACTTGGACTGCCCTCACTACTCCTACTCCTTGAAGTACTGCTACTGCTCTTAATCCTCCTATCCCCTCGACTCCTCTTTCTTCCCTCAGGCTAACTCTTGTCACCATCATCCTCATAAATGGCGCTATAGCCCAATACGTGCCCTGGACTTTTCCCACCACATCCTTCCACTCGGATCGATCCATTGCTTACCGCCTCCATGCTCGGACCCACAGCTGGTGTCTGCCCTTCTCCACATCATCAATCCATCTCAGGCTTGGTCGACCAGTCAGTCGTCACAAGACGTTTGGTCCGACCTAGTCGCTAATAACTCGCTAGGACCAACTCCTAGTTTCTATTATCAGTTACTACTTGCCAATAGGTTACTAGGTCAGATCTACTGGTTTTAATGATTTTTAGATCCAGTCCAGTATAAAGTCACTTCGTCCAACCTACAGAATTTCACCACTTACCCACAAGTCACTAGGTCCGACCTGCAGAATTTCACCACTTACCCACAAGTTACTAGGTCCGACCTGCAGAATTTCACCACTTACCCACAAGTCACTAGGTCCGACCTACAGAATTTCACCACTTACCCACAAGTCACTAGGTCCGACCTACAGAATTTCACCACTTACCCACAAGTCACTAGGTCTGACCTACAGAATTTCACCACTTACCCACAAGTCACTAGGCCCGACCTACAGAATTTCACCACTTACCCACAAGTCACTAGGTCCGACCTGCAGAATTTCACCACTTACCCACAAGTCACTAGGTCCGACCTACAGGGCACAGAAATGACTCGCTTCTGGGCGTGTCTGAAAATGATGTACGGGGTGGAGTAGCCGAGTCGCAGGTGCCCACCCGGGGCACTAAGGTCAGTGGCGCGGTAACACTCCCAGTCCAGGTAAACTACAATCTGGGTGACCTGCAAAAGGGAAAAAAAAGATCATATAACATAGGATAAGTTTCTTTCATTCCATCCATCCATCCATCCCTGTGGCGCTACAGCCCAAGTAGGGCTTTTGCCTGCCTCACCACTTCCTTCCACTCAGACCTAACAAATGCCTTTCTTTTCCATGCTTGGACTTTCATTGAGCCAAATAAATGGAATTCTTTTTTTTTTACATTGTTCATATTCATCTTTAGCACATAAATAAATACTAATTAAACTAAGACAACATTTTACAATCATAATAGTTTGAACACAAGACATCTAAAGCATTTCTCTAGTGTAGAAATCACCCATAGATGAACTCCTTCATGCTAAAGCTAACACATCGACATGTTGAAGATATGAATGTGTTTTAATGACACTTATTTCACTGTATTCATAAATGTCCATTTAGCAACAACAACAACACAAAACAAAACAAAAAACCGCATTTATCATATTAACGTGTTCGTTGACGACAGAGGTTCCCAAACTTATCTGGCCTAGCGCCCTCTTTTCAGAAAAAAAAATACTCAGAGACCCTTGAAATTTCATTCTTTAAGCAAACAAACATGGTAGTCCTCTTAGGTGGTGATATATTAGGAAATGAGACAGTAAGATGTTAACACTGTTAGGCAATGAAACCGTCACAGGCTAATACTGTTAGGCAATGAGACAGTAACAGGCTGATACTGATAGGAAATGGTATTAGGCAATGGGACAGTCACAGTTTAATACTATTTGGAAAAGGTATTAGGAAGTGAGACAGTAACAGGCTAATGCTATTAGGCAAAGGTAATAGGCAATGAGACAGTAACAGGCCAATACTGTTAGGCAATGGATTTAGGAAATGAGGCAGTAAAAGGCTAATACTATTGGGCAATCGTATTAGGAAATGAGACAGTAATAGGCTAATACTATTAGGCAATGGGTTTAGGCAGTAATAAAATCAGACAATAAGATAGACCGTTATTTTTTTTTAATGGGACACGGTGTGTGTGGGGGGGGGGGTGGGGGGGAATGGGGGGATGTCATGAGCTTCATGACGCACCACTGCTCCCCCCCCCCCCCTGGGGGGGGGGGGGGGGGGGGGGGGGGGGGGGGGGGGAAGGGGGGGGAGGTAAGGGGCTTAAGGCCGACCCCTGGTCCCCCCCCCCCCCGTGACATACCTCTAAATCTTTGAAGCTGACCCTGATGCAGTAGAAGGCGAACTCTCTCTGGTCCTTACGGAGCAGGGCGAAGCCGTCACCGTCCTTCTCCCAGGAGGCCATGCACACGAGCTTCTGGGTGAGGGAGAAGTAGCTCCTGCTGGGCACGCAGTTCTTTTCCCGGAAGTGAAGAATCATCCCCTCTTTGTCCACGCAGTCGCTCTCCACGCGGACCGGCGGCTCGAGGTCATGGGGTTGAGACTTTCTGCACTGACCTCTCCTTGGAAAACACGTTAAATATTGATTACATTTTGACTTAGTCTCCGTTGAAAACAGATCAAATATTGAAAAAACCAGTTTGTCTTTGTCTTTTTGGAAAGTAGATCAAATTAAGGTTGCATATAGTTGCTTTATCGTCTTAAAAAAATCGGGTTAGTATCTGAATCTATAATTGCTATGTCTTTTTGCTTGATATTTTTTATGGACAACAGGTGAATATTTGGGGCTAAATTCTCTTTTCTGCCTGTTTGCAACAGCTAAATATGTATCTACTGTTAAGAACTGGATTTGTTGAGCGTGATTGATTGTTTCTGAATGAGATGGTTGTCTGTTCGTGATTTGTTGCATAGTTTTGTATTTAATACACTGAGTTGTCGTTAGAGTGGTCAGTGGGTTAAGTTTAGTTGAGCAGTAGTGTTGAGAGTTTGTCTTTGGCGTGGTCAGTGTGGTTAGCTCTATGGAGCAGTGGTGTTGAGATTTGTCTTTGGGGTGGTCAGTGTGTTTAGCTCTATGGGGCAGTAATGTTGAGAGTTGTTTTTGGGGTGGTTAGTGTGGTTAGCTCTATGGAGCAGTAGTGTTGAGAGTTGTCTTTTGGGTGGTCAGTGTGGTTGGCTCTACGGAGCATTAGTGTTGAGAGTTGTCTTTGGGGTGGTCAGTGTGGTTAGCTCTATGGAGCAGTAGTGTTGAGAGTTGTCTTTTGGGTGGTCAGTGTGGTTAGCTCTATGGAGCAGTAGTGTTGAGAGTTGTCTTTGGGGTGGTCAGTGTGGTTAGCTCTACGGAGCAGTAGTGTTGAGAGTTGTCTTTGGGGTGGTCAGTGTGCTTAGTTCTATGGGGCAGTAGTGGTGAGAGCACGCAGACCGATGACGTCTTTACTTTCGCTACAACTGTAGCGTTGGTCCCAAAAACTCTCAAACGATCATCAATCTGTTGTTTGTGATGTAATATGTTCATTGGATCTTTGCTTAATATCTATTTCGTGAATAAAGATTAAGAAATCGGACAGTGCGTTGAGTTTGTAATAATTAATAAACCATGTGTGGCAAGAGGAAAAAAAATCCCTAGACATTTTGAGCCAACCTGGCAGAACACAATTGGAGTTTGAACTACCTGGCAGAATACAGGTTGGTTAAAAGGGGGGGGGGGGTGGGGTTGATCAACCTAGCAGATTACAGGGCGAGTTTGAACTACCTGGCAGAATACAGGGGGGAGCTCAAACTACCTATTAGACTACAGAGTGATTTCGTAACAACTACAACATCAATCAATTCTAAGCACACCGTATGGGGGAAAAGCAAAATTTCTTATGCATGATAAGATGTAAAGTTTTAAAAAAGGAAATAAATATAACACTACAAATTATTATTAAATATAATTTTTTTTTTTTTAAGAAAGAAGGAAAAATGCGGAAGATGGTCTAACCAAGTCTTAGTTAGAGAACCAGGAGACGGCAAATAAGTGGAATAAAGAAGTAACGGTATACAGCGTAGGGAATACCACACTATGAAACAATCTGTAACCAGACACAAGTGGTAGCCAGGCACAAGCTGTAGCCAGACACAATATGTGCACCAGACACAGTAAATAACCAGACACAAGCTGGAACCAGACACGAGCGGTAACCAGACACAAGTGGTAACCATACACAATCTGTCACCAGACACAGTATGTAACCAAACACAGGCTGTAACCAGACACAATCTGTCACCAGACACAGTATGTATCCAGACACAAGCTGTAACCAGACACAGTATGTAACCAGACACACACTGTAAGCAGACACATGCTGTAACCAGACACAAGTGGTAACCAGGCGCAAGTGGTAATCAGACACATGTGGTACCCAGACACAAGGGGTAACCAGACACAAGTGGTAACCAGACACAATGGTAACCAAGCACAAGGGGTAACCAGACACAATCTGAAACCAGACACACGCTGTATCCAGATACACGTCGAGAAGCACCTACTAGTTGTAGCTGTCTCTTCCCAACCCCCCAAACCCCCCCTCCCCGGAAGCATGACTTTGCCCTTTGAACGCCGCAACATCCCTGACCTCCCCCCTCTCCCCCCCCAAACGCTCTCCATCTTTTCAAACTATTTCAATTTAGGATCTTGCTAAAGCATCTGTCGCTATAATGTCATCATCTCTTAACGTTGGAATTTGAAATTTGTTAAAGGAGCTGCTGTGAGTTTCTTTTCTTCTTTAAACCTAGTAAGCCTGTAAGTCAAAACCATAATAACATGGGAAAACGGTATGACGTCTCTTGTCACGTCATGGAAAACAAGAAACAATTTAACAGTGGTGTAGATATGGGGCATGACATGATTTTGTCCACCCACCCACCCCCGACTCCCTTTTCCTCGAATCCTGCCCCCCCCCCACTTTTGCAGTTAGCTGAAAATGCCATCCATCCGTACAGAGAAAAAACGCGGGGTGCCACCCGGTCGCACCCTCCGCCACATACTTCTCCTACGCCCCTGCCAACCGTTCCTACTGCGATTCAATAGGAAATGGGATTCTGTCATACAGCACAAAAAAAAATCTCAAGGTAAAGTTATCTAAAAGAAGCAGGGGCGAAGGGAAGAGGGAGAAAAAAAGGGTGAGTTGGGATGGATAGTGTAAAAAACCAACTTAGGCTGAAAGACAAAGTAACCAAGAAAAAAAAAAACCCCACCATAAGCCAACCAAGAAACCCAACCAACAAACGAAAGAAAACAAACAAACGAAAGAAAACAAACAAACGAAAGAACAAACAAAAACCCAAACCAACGGAAGACGCTATAAAAAAAATAATTTTAAACACCAACTGCAAAACATGGTCTTTAGTGTACTCGTGAATCTCGTGGAAGTTGTAGCCTCCGGTGAACGGGCAGTTGACGCGGGCGTGCGCGTAGTGCCTCACGGAGATCCACGGGGAGTGGTCGAGGGTCATGGGTCCTGTGGAGGTGATGATACAAGGAAAGAGTATCGATGACCCGTCATAATGAAAGAACGGAGAGAAATAAAAACCTATATTGAATTCTGGTCGACATGGTTTGAGAATTTAAAAAGGGGACGCCAGTTCCACATTTTAATCTATGCGAAAAATTTAACATGAATTATTTCCCTTGAATTTCTTACTTCCCTTGAATTTCTTACTTCCCTTGAATTACCACAGACCAGTTTATATTGATTGGGGGAAAGTTTAGCATGGGCGTCTATTCAGGGTTTTTTCAGTGGGGTTGGTTTGTGTGTGTGTATGTGGGGGGGGGGGGCAACACCAAAACTTGGTCGGCTTGTTAAGTTGTGTATTATTTGAGACGCCACAGTACATAGCAATTAAAAAAAAAACAACCGGCACATTGGGAGGGGGGGGTGGGTGGTGGGGGGCGAGCAAATGCCCCCAACCTGCCCTACCCAAATGACGTCCCAGACTTTAAGACGTAAAACTCTTGAAAACTGCATGTGACCCGTTCTCAGATGTTACACGCGTTTGGTTATTACTCATGTTTGTTGTTGTAATTTTTTTTTTAATATGTGTGTGTCCAGAGTGTCAAGTAAAAAGCTGGACAAGACTGTATGGTCTCATGTCAACCGAATAAGAGTAGTTTTTTTGATGGTAGGAATTTGGAATTGGAGCTTGGAACTCTGGAGCTGAGACTCTTTACTAGGAGCTGGAAGTGGTAAACAAATGTTACTGTTCCGAGCTCCAAAAAATTATTGAAAAAAAAAATTAAATATATATATGTATGACTTGAAGTGACTTTGAATTTTGTTGATTGAAATGGACACCCTTCTCTTCTGCAGCAATATTCCCTCACTGTTTTGCCAGATTTATTGCCACCACTCTTCTACCTGCTATGTTGCCGCCATTCTACTACGATCTATGTTGCCCCACTGTTCTAACCAGCTATATTTCCTCCACTCTGCTACGAGCTATGCTGCCCCATTTTTCTACCAGCTATGTTCACCCACTCTTCTACCTGCTTTATTGCCACCCTATTCTAACCTGCTTTATTGCCACCACTCTTCTACGTGCTTTATTGCCACCCCTCTTCCACCTGCTTTATTGCCACCACTCTTCTACGTGCTTTATTGCCACCCCTCTTCCACCTGCTTTATTGCCACCACTCTCTTTTACCGATATGGAAAGTGACAATAATAAACACATTGAAAAACAACAAAAAACTCATCAATCACCCATCCTACTTTTTTTTTTAAATTTTGCTGGAGGCCGGAGCAAACCTGGAGCAGAGACGAGCTGACGAACATTTGTCGGAAGCAGAACTCGACCAAAAAAAACAACAACCCCCCACCCCCCTTTTTTTCTCTAAATCCCTGGTCGATGGGAAAAAAAGGCTATAAATTATTCAGCATTATCTGAAACACTATATGGAGAGTGTATGTATATATTTATTTATTTTTTTTTGGGGGGGGGGGGATTTTGAACGCACATAGACTGTCACATATTGCTCAGCACTGTCCCGTTTACCCTAACACGCTGTCACATCGTGGCGTGACGGGTTGTCACATTCTGCGCTCGACTTACTGTCGCATATTCCCGTCGCGTTCTCGCTGATGTCCGACAGCTCTAGCTGCGTGACCGTGCTGCTGCGCACGATGAACCGGATGCACTGGAAGATGGGACGGTCCTCAACGTGTTGTACGACAAACATGTTCGACCTCGGGGTCCTGGTGGACCAAAAAAACAAAAACAAAAAAAAATCAAATTGAATCCCTGACAAATGATGAGAGCGATTAAATGCTTATTCAAAATGGGAATCGTTTATCATAGCGGAATTGTAAATTAAAAATCCTGAACATATCCACGTTCATGTTTTCAATGATGTGCGCACACAATGTCTCAAGAGGAGGTAACACCTCGCTCTGTGCCATTAAATTGTTCTCTGATTGTTTCACGACCTTGATTAAGTGCATGCGGTATATTTTCATTTTATTATTTCTTTTAAATAGACTTAATAGATCCCCCCCCTCCCCCGGGTCAAAACAATGTCGGCCGCAATGCGTGAACTGTCAATCTACTAAAGCTACTTGACAAGACATGCGAGTTCTAACTCGTATTTGATAGAAAGTTTAGTTTATTTATTAATTTTTTTTTAAATTACATTTTTATTTGCTAATTGTTAATATTACAATTGTAATCTTTACATGATCTATAAAATTATACTAATTAACTGTTTTAAACCATCGAATTCTTACAAAATTTCGGTTGAAGTCGCTTAACTATAAATAGGCATAAAACTTTAAAAAAAAAAAAAAAAGTAATAGATCTGAGCCAACCAGTGGCGACGCTACACCCGGGTCCCGCCGGGCCCCAGGACCTGGTACAAAAACTTGGGACCTGGCAAATGACCTGGTAAATATTTATTAGTTACTAATATCGTAGATATGCTCACTAAGCGTAAACTACATTACATGTAAGAGAATTTATTTGGGACCCGCCAAATTTTTTTTAAAGACCTGCAAGGGACCCGCCATGTTAAACTTGATGGCGTTGCCACTGGAGCCAACCCACCCACCCGTTCACTCAACCACGAAACAGAGACGGTCATCTTACGATCATTTTTGAGTGAGCGACAGTGTCAGCCCACTCCCATCGACCCCAGGATTGTTCTTTCCAGCCGTTCACCGGGTGAACACTGCGCGAGAAAGACTCGACCTTATAATAATAACGTTTCACAAAGATGAAGATGCGAGTAGATAGAAAGTCTTTAAATAAGATTGAAAAAAAGAAACTAGGTTTTACGTAGGGAACTCAACCCACCCGTGCTGTCTGTGACACATCCTCAGCTTCTGGCTGTCCAGGCACGTCTCCTCCACGACGCCACTCCTCTCCTTGGAGTACTGCTTGGAGCAGATGGTGTACTTGCCACCCTTGACCTTGCCCACGTGCGTGTCACCGCCGTACTTCCACGTCCAGTCACCGTAGCCTGGATCCGTCGACTGTTGGAGAGAAATGGGCTTAGAGCCAGTGGCGTAGGAAGAAGATGGGGGGGGGGGGAGTCAACCCCTGGCGGCACATTAAAAAAAAAAATTATATGTAGGGGCGGCATTTTCGGCCAACTGCTGTTGCTTTTTCGTGGAAAGGGTGCGAGTCGGCCAAAGGTTTCAATTCATTATATGTAGTTTTAAACATTTGAAAATGGGGTAGGAAGAAGATGGGGGGGGGGGGAGTCAACCCCTGGCGGCACATTAAAAAAAATAATTATATGTAGGGGCGGCATTTTCGGCCAACTGCTGTTGCTTTTTCGTGGAAAGGGTGCGAGTCGGTCAAAGGTTTCAATTCATTATATGTAGTTTTAAACATTTGAAAATCCCCGAAGTCAATTATTAAAAACATCAACGAAGTCAAAAATCAATTTAAAAAAATAAATAAATCCAGGATTTCAATCATTAAAAAAAGTTTGCGAAGTCAATCAAAAAAAAATTAACAAATTAGCCCATACAAAAAAATCAACAAATTAGCCCATAAAAAAAATCAACAAATTAGCCCATAAAAAAAATCAACAAATTAGCACATTAAAAAAATCAACAATTTAGCACATTAAAAAAATCAACAAATTAGCTCATAAAAAATCAACAAATTAGCCTATTAAAAAATCAACAAATTAGCCCATAAAAAAAATCAACAAATTAGCCCATAAAAAATCAACAAATTATCCCATAAAAACAAATCAACAAATTAGCCCATAAAAAAAATAAACAAATTAGCCTATAAAAAAATCAACAAATTAGCCCATAAAAAAAATAAACAAATTAGCCCATAAAAAAAATCAACAAATTGGCCCATAAAAAAAATCAACAAATTAGCCCATAAAAAAAATCAACAAATTAGCCCATAAAAAAAAATCAACAAATTAGCACATAAAAAAAATCAACAAATTAGCCCATAAAAAATCAACAAATCAGCCTATAAAAAATCAACAAATTAGCCCATAAAAAAAATCAACAAATTAGCCCATAAAAAAATCAACAAATTAGCCCATAAAAACAAATCAATAAATTAGCCCATAAAAAAAATCAACAAATTAGCCCATAAAAAATCAACAAATTAGACCATTAAAAAAAATAAACAAATTAGCCCATAAAAAAAATCAACAAATTAGCCCATAAAAAAAATCAACAAATTAGCCCATAAAAAAAAAAATCAAAGTCAATTTCATAATTAAATGAATCTCTAATTGGGGGCGGAGGGTGGAGGTATCTTTCTGCAGTTTTTAATGAACATGAAAACAGTGAAGTGAATTTCATTTTGACATCAAACTGCAATCATAACGTCTATCTTATCGTAACTTTTAAACCTATTCAAAATAAAATAAAAAAATAAACGAGTGTAATTAATTGGTTGGATTTATTGTAAATGGGCCTCTTCCACTAGAGTCCCAGTCAGTGAGTCTGTCTATCAGTGAGTCAGTCTATCAGTAAGTCAGTGTATTAGTCACTCAGTCAGCCAGTCTATCATTCAGTCGATCGTTTTGTGAGTCTGTGCGTGAGCCAGTCTATCAGTAAATCAGTCAGACAGCAACTCAGTTAGTCAATCTTTCAGTAAGTCAGATAGACCACCAGTCAGCCAGTCAGTCTGTCTGGCATTCAGTCCAACAATCGTTTTCCTTACACCTAAATTCAAGCTTCACATCACACCTGTTCTCACCTGCAGGAAACTCGGGAAATCACAGCCCGGATGTCCACTGGGTAGCGCGTTCAGGATGACGCACTGGCGCACGGACATCAAGAAGTAAACAAAATAGATCCACTTCGGAACGGGAGCCAGGGGAAACCACCCGACGGTTGTTGTGATCTTCGGGACCATTGTCAATTTCCTCGGTTACCTCCCATGATTATTCATCGACTTGCATTTTTTTTTTCTCTTTCTCTTTATCCCCCACGCCACTCCCCCCACCACTCACGGTTAACAGCTGGTGATTGGTCGAAATCTCATTTCCGGCGAAGGCGCCATTTCCATTTGCATATTTAAAGACGTGGATAAAAAAACGAAACGAGTTGACGGCGAGGATTGGCGATGAGTTTTATGAAGGAATGCTTCTACAACGTTTCAAATGTTTGATCTCTTGAAGAAAAGAAAAATATCGATCCATCCAATCTTTTGTGCATATTGAAATTCAGCGAATACGATAGTGTTCATGAAGGTACTGCTCACTTGACTGACTGCGTTCTTTGTCACAGGAATGTTTTTTTAAAATTAAATTTTTGTTTGTTTGTTTGTTCTGTAACCTTGCTACGTCAAGAAAATAAAACATATCAACAAGTTAAATCCACGCGCATTTAGGGAATTAAACTTTCAGTGAATCCAACAATTTTTGAAAAAAACATATTTTGAAATTTTTTTTTCTTCTAAAATGTATTACTTTTTAAAATATTTTTTGTATCCACTGTCCAATCGTTAGTTAGATCGATTTCACTCAAAAGACCCGAACGGATTCTCCTCTTATCATTTTGGTCACAACGAGCCCCTATTTTCCGCCATCGTTTCCGCGTCACCTACTTCCCTCCGCTCCAGTACCCTCCTCTTCCTCCTCCATTCTGGTCCCATGTCACAACAGCGAAGTGGCGGTAACCTATTTTAGATTTTAACGGCACGGCGCCGCATCGCTTTGTTGCGCGATTAGAACCAGGACAGCATCAAGTTCCTGTTGTATTGATTCCCTTACGCCCTCGTTCAGTCTCGTGGAAAATGATTGGGGAAACACAGTGGAAACTCGTGGCTTGCACGTGCACCCAGAGCGGTAAACTTCACGCAGTTTTAGGGTTTTTCCCCGCATCTTGGAGTGGCCTCTTGTTGTAGTTGTCAGTGGTGGTGAACTTCATACGTGTTCGGGTTTTCCCTCACCGCACTGTAAAAATAAAGTTGTTGAAAAAAATCTTGGTGGTATAAGTGGTCTCTTGTAGTTGTCAGTGGTGGTGAACTTCATACGTGTTCGGGTTTTCCTTCACCGCACTGTAAAAATAAAGTTGTTGAAAAAAATCTTGGTGGTATAAGTGGTCTCTTGTAGTTGTCAGTGGTGGTGAACTTCATACGTGTTCGCGTTTTCCCTCACCGCACTGTAAAAAATAAAGTTGTCGAAAAAAATATCTTGGTTGAATAAATGGTCCTATCAAATATTGCCCATGATGGTAGTTTATTTGTGGGTCCGAAATGGTCAACACATTTTGGTCTGACATAAATTTTAATGAGGGTAAATATCTAAGTCCGTGGCCGAAACCTCGTAAATTCGAAAAGTCTCGCGTTGTTCTCAGAGATGGTGACCAAAGAGTGTGTCCAGTAACTGATCCGACATGTATTTAAAGATCCGATAACAATCCTTACTCTATTGCCCCAACCCGTTGTTACGATAGTTCTCACGTTAGGCTGTTAGAAGGCGACACCATTTTGGGGACTACGTGCTTCAGAGCGCGGGTTTCCCCCAGGTGCACCGCAAATCAACAAAGACGTGCAGGCGATATTGCCAGGGTCATGGTCGATTCCTTGTCCACTTTCACTTTCTGCCCTTTCACTTTCTGTTCCTATGTGATTTTTAACAAGTCGCCAGCTTGTAAGGTTTAGCCGCAAGACACAAACAGAGTCGTCTCCCTTTCGCTTAAAGTCCCCTTTTTTTTTTCATAAGCATTTCTGGCTGGCTTTTTCACTGGAGTGATCACCCTGGAAATAAAATTTAAGAAATAATAAAAAATAAATATATATATATATATATATATATATATATATATATAAGTATAAAGACACTATAATGAGATAGAAAACTTAATGTGGATATTTTAACAGCGATGTTAAAAATAAAGAATAACATTACGTATCTTAGATCACGACATTCCCCTCACACCATTTGAACATCTCCTATCAACTAAAAAAAAACTTTAAAAAAAAAAACCAAACAATCATCATACATCATGATGTGCGGGTGGGTGCCGTCGTTGATCTAATCGGACAGCGCGGCCATAAGAAAACCTGACCGTCACATTCTTACCCCCCCCCCGCCCGCCCCCTCTTTTTTAAAAAGTTGTTTATTTAGATTACAATAATATGATTGAATATTTATATATTAGATGCATTATGATATAGTACTGACACGTTGGTCAAGTTTCTAAATTTAAAAAAAAAAAAAAAAAA
>CAXITT010000531.1:321507-331629 GCA_964033795.1 Lymnaea stagnalis | reverse complement strand
ATGCTTTTTTCCCCCCCCCCCCCCCCCCTTTTTTTTTTCCCCGGCGCCCACAGTTATTCTCCGTCTATCAGATCTGCTTTAATGTTAGATATGTATTCAAATTTTTTTTTTTTTAAATACAATAAAAACAATATGGTAACGAGAGTTAATAATTCATGGAGCTTAATCGGCGGTTAAAGGTCAACTCGGAAGATTACTTGGCTCAGCTTATCTTTACTTGGCTCAGCTTATCTGCTTGCCTGTCAAAAAAAAAAAGTTTTTTTTATTATCCGATCCTAAGGTTCTCACAAAGGGCTCCGGATTCTATGTCGCATTTTTAGTAGATATTAAAACGATAATAAATTATTGCAGTCGGTTCTCGTATCGGGGGTTTGTTCCTTTAATAGTAGTTGGTTATTTGAAATATAGTAATTCTTTTGTAATAGTAATCGGTTCATTTAACATTGGTTGGTTCTTTGAATACTAGTGGTTCTCATTTAAATATTAGTCGGTTCTTTAAATAAAAGTGGTTCTCATTTAATAGTATTCGTTTCTTTTAACAGTGGCCGGTTCTTTAAACAGTAGTCTTTTTTTGTATAGTATTCGGTAATTTAATTGTAGTCAGTATTTTTAATGGTAGTCGGCTCTTTAAATTATAATCGGTTCTTTTACAGAAGTCCGTTATTTTAAGAGTAGTTTGTTCTTTTGCAGGAATCGGCTCTTTCATCAAGAGTCTATGATTTCACCAGGAGTCGGTAGTTAGACATCAAGTCGTTTTTATATTCGTGTTGTTTGATTTTGTTGGCGGATGTGGTTGGGAGATGTGGTTGGGGATGTTATTGGGAGATGTGGTTGGGGATTTTGTTGGGGGATGTGGTTGGGGATGTTATTGGGAGATGTGGTTGGGGATGTTATTGGGAGATGTGGTTGGGGATGTTATTGGGAGATGTGGTTGTGGATGTTATTGGGAGATGTGGTTGGGGATGTTATTGGGAGATGTGGTTGGGGATGTTATTGGGAGATGTGGTTGGGGATGTTATTGGGAGATGTGGTTGGGGATGTTATTGGGAGATGTGGTTGGGGATGTTATTGGGAGATGTGGTTGGGGATGTTATTGGGAGATGTGGTTGGGGATGTTATTGGGAGATGTGGTTGGGGATGTTATTGGGAGATGTGGTTGGGGATGTTATTGGGAGATGTGGTTGGGGATGTTATTGGGAGATGTGGTTGGGGATGTTATTGGGAGATGTGGTTGGGGATGTTATTGGGAGATGTGGTTGGGGATGTTATTGGGAGATGTGGTTGGGGATGTTATTGGGAGATGTGGTTGGGGATTTTGTTGGCGGATGTGGTTGGGAGATGTGGTTTGGGAATGTTGTTGGGGGATGTGGTGGAGGGATGTGGTGGAGGGATGTGGAGGAGGGATGTGGTGGAGGGATGTGGTGGAGGGATGTGGTGAGGGATATGGTGGAGGGATGTGGTTTGCGGATGTTGTAAGGGGATGTGGTTAGGGGATGTGGTTAGGGGATGTGGTTAGGGGATTTAGTTGGGCATGTGGTGGTGGGATGTGGTTTGGGGGGTGTTGTTGGGGATGTGGTGGTGGGATGTGGTTTGGGGATTTTGTTGGGGGATGAGGTGGAGGGATGTGGTGGAGGGGTGTTGTTGTGGGATTTGGTGGAGGGATGTTGTTGGGAGATGTGGTGGAGGGATGTGATTGGGGAATGTTGTTGGGAGATGTGGTTCGGGGATGTTTTTTTGAGGATTTGATTGCGGTGGGAGCGGTAGAGAAAAAGAACACACGGTTTGTCGGGTGTCAAACTGCTAATTCTAAAATTGGATCGAGGGGGCGAAGCGTAATTGTTTCGGACACGAGAAAATTATCCCAGTCGGGGGTGGTGGGGGGCGCCATTCAATAGGCACGCCACTTTAAGAAACAAGTTCTTTTTTGTTCTTTTTTTTTGTTCTTTCTTTTTCTTCTAATTTCTACACAGAAAAGCAATAGGATATAGAATAACGGAGGTGTGCTTAGTTGTAATCGCAGAGTAATTTGATTGGATTACGCAGTGTCACGTTGGTAACAGAATCTGGACCGATTGGATTTTTAAAACTTCGTTGCGTAACACGGCAAAGCACTTGGGAGGCCTGATGACATTAATAGCAAGGTGGCAATGGATGTAGTAAATAAAGGGGGGGTGGGGGGGGGGGGAAATCATATAAAATTTGATTTTTAAAGTATCAAGTATCAAGTTGGCATAGACTTCCCCCACTTCCTTTATTTCTTTTGGGGAGTGGAGCGGTGCGAGAGTCGTAAGTGGTTAAAGGTAATCTAATTGGAATGGCGTATGAAAGAGGGGAGGGGGTCCGCAGAGGCACTTTTGATCTTTACATAGAGGGGGTGGCATTTTCGGCCAAGAGCGGAGTTTTATTCATGGCGAAAATCTATCCCGACCCGGGGCGGCACTAACCTTAGATACGCCACTGTCTAGTAGTAGCATCTAGCTTAGAGTAGTTCTGAAATGAAACAGATTTTGAATTTCAAATAAATAAAAATACATTTTGAAACCTTGTTAGTTCATCGTATCGTTACCAAGTGCCTGCAAGTCTTCGGTGGAAGTACTTTATGGGCTGACCGAGTGTCTGCATGTCTTCGGTGGAAATTCTTTATGTAGTGACCGAGTGTATGCGTGTCTTCGGTGGAAATTCTTTATGTAGTGACCGAGTGTCTGCATGTCTTCGGTGGAAATTCTTTATGCAGTGACCGAGTGTCTGCAAGTCTTCGGTGGAAGTACCTTATGGGCTGACCGAGTGTTTGCAAGTCTTCGGTGGAAGTACTTTATGCAGTGACCGAGTGTCTGCAAGTCTTCGGTGGAAGTACTTTATGGGCTGACCGAGTGTCTGCATGTCTTCGGTGGAAATACTTTATGGGCTGACCGAGTGTCTGCATGTCTTCGGTGGAAATTCTTTATGTAGTGACCGAGTGTCTGCATGTCTTCGGTGGAAATTCTTTTTGTAGTGACCGAGTGTCTGCATGTCTTCGGTGGAAATTCTTTATGCAGTGACCGAGTGTCTGCATGTCTTCGGTGGAACTGCTTTATGGGCTGACCAAGTGTCTGCATGTCTTCGGTGGAAATGCTTTCTAGAAGGGATTTAAATGTTGGCGAATAATTTAGTGTCTAAAATCTATTTAAATATGATTGTGGGTGGGGAGGGTGTGTAAAGACACATGCCAAAGACGCTCGAAATCCAATGCTGCCTTCTTCCGGTTTACAAAAAAAAAGAGAAAGGAAAAGAAAAAGAAACAGCAAGAGAGAAAAAAAAAGAAATATACCCCAGCGGTTAAAAAAGAACACAACCACAGCACCTACTTATACGAAACGCCATTGAAAATGGCCCATTCAAGAAGACCTACTTTTAGTAAACGCCTTAATAAATGGCTCATTCAAGAAGACCTATTGTTACGAAACGCCCATGAATACTGACTCAAGAGTTTCAAGTTGTTATAATTATAGTAAGTCAAATGAACTACAAATAAATAAATAAATAAAACAAAAAACAAAAAAAAAAGATTATATTGTATCCGCCCTGTCCAACTAAACATATCATAACATATCAACTTACAACACTCGTGAATACGCATGCTACAAGCTTCATATAGATGCTGCAACATTACTTCCGACTAAATCTGAGGACGGCTGCCAAGGCGCCTTTTGTGTGTTAATTATAGTTATAGTGAATTAGGGTTTAGGTTTGGTTGAGGGATCGATTTAGGGTTTCAGGTAAGGCATAGGTATCGATTTAGGGATACATTCGTGAAATTCGGTAAAACAGTGGCAGTCGCTTACTTCCTATTCTGTTAACTACACACCATATCCTTATACTAAAAACACATGATCCTAATTCTGTTTTCACACACGTGTATCCTGTCATATCCTATCACTACACACATAACAGCCAATTACGTCTACACGCTCTACCGATACTTCACACGTACTCATCAGGTGGCTACATGCGTCGTAACCCTTAATACACGATGTCATCACCTCTCTATACGCACACATCATATCCTGCTACTGCACACGTCATATCCTGCTAATGCACACGTCACATCCTGCCTGGCACACACGTCACGTCCTGCCGATCCGCGCATCGAATAACGGCTCCAAACTTAAACCACACTACGTTTACTGCTCACCTTCAAATCGCGATGCTACACACACCGAATCCTCTCATCACACACGTCATATCCTCACCCCCGCTCCCACAGCATTCCAAAAACAACGGCCAGGGCGTCGCTCCGCGTGCTCGAAATGGCTTTGAAAATATCACGTGGCGTCCCGTCCCCCGGCCCCCAACACACAAAAAAATTGGGACATAGTTATTGCCCCTGGGGACGCCATGATGCTGTCGGCATTTGCATAATTCTCGCAATTTTTTTTTTCCTCATATTTTTAAGATAGATTCGGTTTTTTTTTTGGTTTTTTTTGGTGTGATTTTTTTATATCTATTGGGTTACTCTTGTAGTCTCCAGCACGCCCCCCCCCCCCAAAACCACTAATCTTCGCTAGGACTTCCTCCCCACCCCCTCCCCCACAATAGATATTGCGTATTTAAAAACAAAATGTTATTTTTTTTTTCCTCCTATTTTTAAGATAGATTCGGTTTTTTTTTTGGTTTTTTTTGGTGTGATTTTTTTATATCTATTGGGTTACTCTTGTAGTCTCCAGCACGCCCCCCCCCCCAAAACCACTAATCTTCGCTAGGACTTCCTCCCCACCCCCTCCCCCACAATAGATATTGCGTATTTAAAAACAAAATGTGTTATCGATTTCAGTTTCCTTAGCCTTAGTTAATGTGGTCATTTGAAAGAAATGTTAAACCGGTGATGTGGTGAGTCCAATGTTTAACATGTGATGTGTTTGAGTCACATGGCAAACTGGTGATTTGTTTGGGGTCGAATATCAAATTTGTGAAACGTTGAGCCAAATGTTTGAGTGAGTCAACAAATGCTTAACTTGTAATACGTTGAGTCAAATGTTTAACGTGTGATAGGTTGAGTGAGTCAACAAATGCTTAACTTGTAATACGTTGAGTCAAATGTTTCACGTGTGATAGGTTGAGTGAGTCAACAAATGCTTAACTTGTAATACGTTGAGTCAAATGTTTCACGTGTGATAGGTTGAGTGAGTCAACAAATGCTTAACTTGTAATACGTTGAGCCAAATGTTTCACGTGTGATAGGTTGAGTGAGTCAACAAATGCTTAACTTGTAATACGTTAAGCCAAATGTTTAGCGTGTGATAGGTTGAGTGAGTCAACAAATGCTTAACTTGTAATACGTTAAGCCAAATGTTTAGCGTGTGATAGGTTGAGTGAGTCAACAAATGCTTAACTTGTAATACGGTGAGCCAAATGTTTAACGTGTGATAGGTTGAGTCAAATGTTTAAATGGTGATTACGTTGCGTCAAATGTTGAACTGGCCATACGTTTAGTCGAATGTTTTAACTTCGTGAGAAGTTGATCAAACGTTGAATCGATGATAGGTTGAACCAGATTGCAAAGTGACGTCAATGATTTAACCAGTGCAATGTTTAGGTAATCAAAGTTTTTTTTTTAACCCTGAGGGTTGTGTTGAATAAAATGTGAAGCCTTACTTCCTCATTTCAAAACATTAAATAATCCACAAAGACTACGTTTTTTCCGTATAAATCCATTGTAAATTGTAATATCGAGCAATGCGGGGAAGAGGGGGGGGGGCGCTGAAAATGTGACAAAACATACATACTAGTAACGCATTGTATAATAATCCCAATCTGTGCCCCCCTCCCCCCCCCCCCCCCCCCCCCCCCCCCACCNTAGATTAGGGACCTTAAGGGCGTCCGAGCGATAGATTAGGGACCTTAAGGGCGTCCGAGCGATAGATTAGGGACCTTAAGGGCGTCCGAGCGATAGATTAGGGACCTTAAGGGCGTCCGAGCGATAGATTAGGGACCTTAAGGGCGTCCGAGCGATAGATTAGGGACCTTAAGGGCGTCCGAGCGATAGATTAGGGACCTTAAGGGCGTCCGAGCGATAGATTAGGGACCTTAAGGGCGTCCGAGCGATAGATTAGGGACCTTAAGGGCGTCCGAGGGAGAGATTAGGGACCTTAATGCATCCATCCCAAACCAAGGAAGTGCCGTGAGGAGGGCAATACTACCTAACTGCCAGGTGATTTTTGATGGTAGTGGTGGCCCCCGTTTGCCTAGCCAATCTCGTGGAGTTGAGACAGGGGGGATTTTTCAGCAGGGGAGTGCTTCCAGCGTTCCAGTTCGCTGCCCGATAGTAAGGGATGTCTGGGTTTGAGGGTGGGGGAGCTCATATATATATATATGGCAGAACCGCCCCGTGACTTTTGAAGGCCCCCCCACCCTCCGGCTACTACTTTGGTGTAGCACCCCCGCATTCCGATTTGATTGTTAAACTTTTGTTCTAAATCACACCTTTGGGCCCTAAAAATATATATATATATATATATATATATATATATATATATATATATGTGTGTGTGTGTATATATATAAATATGTTTCTGCAAAAATTGTAATGACCTAAACGCAGTCATTCATAAGTCATCGTTTATTCTTTGAAACTTGTATGCTACTATTTATGATGCACTGCTCCTTGCCTTGTTGTTCTTCTAGCGCGTATGTTTTGTTTAAAAAAAAACAGAAAAAACAATATTTGTTTAAACTCTTTACTGTTTCTCATTTGGTCTTGTCTGCCCGAAGAAGGCGTCTCGTCGATACGTTCTCTTGTGTTTATCATATCTTTTTATTTTCAAGGCTTAACCTTTCTTGTCACATCGTTTTCTTCATTGCATCGTAAAGGCATTTTTTTTTAAAAATCTCATTCAGAATGATTCCCCCCAAAGCCCGAGGGCCTGTCCCCACTAGCCGCGCAAGTCGTGTATTAAATAAGGAGTCGTAAACGAAATAATTACTAGACTATGTCTCCTGTAAGTTACGTTTAGAATCCACCACACGCCAGGTAACAATGTTTACAAAGCGGCCGTCCATCTGCTCCGCCAGGGGTCGTATTTTGACACACGTTTTATAAGCTCGTAAGTGGAAGTTGAGATCTAATTTTTTTTTTTAGAAATCACGACGCCACTGTTCCGACTGGACGGTTTTGATATCATGGTTTTGTTTCCAGAACATGGCCCACAACCCCCCCCCCCCCCCCCCACAACCACAGTTCAGCACGTTGTGTGGTTATTTGATTGATTGATTTATTTTTTGCTGGCAAATAATATGTAGGGAAAACCTTAATATTGCGTAGTGCAGCTGGTCGCGCTAGCGACACGGTCGCTGTAGTAGACACGGCCATTGGACAACTGTCGTTTCATAAGCTTACCCCCCCCCCTCCACCGGTCGGTCACTGTGACGTGTGACAAATATCAAACTAAACGTGATACAGCGGACATACACTCAGGAATCAGATAATGGGGAAACATCATGGGCCCCACTTGTGCTGTCAATGCAACAGTAAGGGTCCCCATTGGGTTATCAGGGCAACAGCATGGGTTCACATTGGATTAGCAGTGCAACATCATGGGTCCCCCTTGGGTTATCAATGCAACAGTAAGGGTCTCTTTTGGGTTAGCAATGCAACAGTAAGGGTCTCTTTTGGGCTAGCAATGCAACAGTAAGGGTCTCTTTTGGGTTAGCAATGCAACAGTAAGGGTCTCTTTTGGGTTAGCAATGCAACAGTAAGGGTCTCTTTTGGGTTAGCAATGCAACAGTAAGGGTCTCTTTTGGGTTAGCAATGCAACAGTAAGAGTCCCCATTGGGTTATCAGGGAAACAGCAAGGGTTCACATTGGATTAGCAGTGACACAGCATTGGTCCACATTGGGTTATCAATGCAACAGCATGGGTCCCCCATTGGGTTATCAATGCAACAGTAAGGGTCTCTTTTGGGTTATCAATGCAATAGTATGGGTCCCCATTGGGTTATCGGGTCCCCATTGGGTTATCAATGCAACAGCATTGGGGGGGGGGATCTACATTTGATGATCAGTGGCCAGTCAATGATGCCTCTAATCCAACGTGTATTTGTTACGATGTCTCTATTTCAGCGACCAATTGGTGACGTGCAGAACAAATCTCTATTTCAACAATGTCTTGGCATCCAGCCAACTCTTGTCTCTATGTCATTGCTTGATTGATGGTCGCTCTGCAGCAGTGGTTCTGAACCTTCCCGATGCCGCGACCTTTTAATAGAGTTTCCTCACGTTGTGGTTATCCCCCCCCCCCCATGAATAGTCATAAAGTTATTTTGGTTTCTACTTCTTAAAAATATGTATTTTCCGAAAGTCTTAGGCGACTCCCGTGTATAGGTCGTTCAAACCCCGCCCCCCCACCCCCCCCCCAAAACCCAAAGGGGTCGCAACCCACAGTTGGAGAACCACTGTCTCTATTACAACGAGATTAAATTTTTTTTACGAATTTAAAAAAAAATAAAAAAATTCCTTAACATTTATTAGGTTTCTAATGATGCCACATCCACCATGTATGTAAAAAAAATATAAAAAATAGCCTCATCAATGATAAAGAGATTTGCTGTTAGATTTTTTAAAAAAATTCCACATGTGGGCGGACCGTCGTTAGCCGTACGTCTAAAAAAATGCAATCTGTAAATAATGAAGTCTACGTCTTGTCTTCTAGCCGGTGCAGAGCCGTGCGATGTCGTGGGGGGGGGGGGGATAGGGTGGGGGCCCCGGGGCCATCTTTTCGGGGGGACCGGGGGTGCAATTTCAGGTCATGCCAGTGGAAAAAGCTTTTCTTCGGCACGCCTCTGAACCGGTGAATTCTATATTTCTTCTCAGAATAGATTAAAAAAAAAAAAATTAAAATCCAATCATTATGCAGTGTCTTGTATTCTTGTATTGTGTTCGTAAATCATGTGACAGACAAACATTTTCTGCATCCTACACAATAAAGGGAATTCAATATCCCGCTCGTTTAATTTATAAGCCAAAATCCAATTAAAATATGTCTATAAATAAATTGTAAGCAAGTGGCCAAAACGCAGATCAAACAAGCTGGAGAAAATGATTCAAGGCAGAATTAGACATTTCTGAAAAAAAAATATCATGTAAAATTAAGCCATTAATAATTAATGTCTCTAGTGTTTTGATAGGTATCTCCGTCAGACCGGCCAGACAGGGCTCCGTGGATACAGATATTTCCATGGTCTCAAATAAACAAGTTCATCTCCTTAAAACTATCACCTGAGAGCACGCTAGGCTCCGAACTCTACAAAGTCATGTACACACAACCTTGTAAACTACAGATATCCATGTAGCTCTAGTCGCACAAACTTGAACGCTTACATCCCTCTACTTAAGCCCTTTACACACAGCCTTGTAAACTACATATATCCATGTAGCGCTAGTCACACAAACTTGAACGCTTACATCCCTCTACTTAAGCCCTTTACACACAGCCTTGTAAACTACAGATATCCAAGTAGCTCGTCACACAAACTTGAACGCTTACAGCCAATTATTGAGTCCTCACCTGAATCCAGCCTAACATTATCATGAGAACTGCTAATCATTTTCCGTGTTAAGAAGTTCGGCCAATGTCTGTAGGCTTACAATATCTCTGTACACCTAGTCCCACAAACCTTGTCAACTTACATATATCCATGTAGCTCTAGTCACTCTCATCACTTACGCCGATGGACATGACAAGATGCAAATTTTCTGGCAATCATCTCTGTGCTGTTCGTCTGTTATATTAATTATTTGGTAGTCTCGGCTTGAACACAAGCCAAAACACACAAAAACAAAACCTACCCCCCCCCTTTTTTTCTTTCCCCTGTTTTCTGGCATTGTCTTCACTGTGTACAGAAGCGAGGGGTCGGTCAGTTTCGGACAGTAAGTTTTATCCAGGGCGAAAGGTCAGCTTGACAAATATGTTTACAGCAATAGGAAAAAACTTGAATGTGTTGTGTCGTCGTCCAGTTCAGTCCGTGGTGCGGTCCGCCAATCTCTAATTAACTTACGTACTGGATGACATAAAACTTCTTTATGTGTTGAAACAAGGCTAAAATTCCAATCCAACGTTTCCCAACCCCCCCCCCCCTTTTTTTTTTTTG
>CAXITT010000531.1:300621-311051 GCA_964033795.1 Lymnaea stagnalis | reverse complement strand
CGTCCCGACCGAAAGACCCACTGAGCAGGGGGGGGGGGCAACGCAAAGCCCCTCTCTCAATGGGGGGGGGAAGATTTCTGCTCAAACCAAATATTACTCATGGACATGTCTCATAAATCATTTACGCAGGTTCGACTGGCGGGGCTTGGACAAGATCCTTCCCCGCCGACCGTGGCTTCCTCAAAACGCCCTCGATACCCACTGCCGGGAGGTTGGGTGGGACCGAGTAATGCTACAGATGCGGTGCGTGGACTGCATCCTCTCCCCACGGATGTCCCCATGGGGAAGGCGTCCCCTCTCACGCGTGTGACGCTCGACAGGCGCGCCCGAGGCCAACAAGTTACTTTTCGAGACCGTAAAGGTGGCACGGGGCACCTCAAACATTCCCTGGTTGTTCTCCAGTTGAATGTGTGTGGTATCAGGCAGAAGTCACACGAAGTAACCAAATTACTCCACGAACGCAAAGTGGACGTAGGTCTATTCCAGGAAACGTTGCTCCACGGCAAGCTGTTTCACATTACTGGTTACTCACTCTACCACTGTAAGTGTGAACGCTGCCAAGGCATTACCACAGCGGTTAGAAATGATCTCGCGGTGGAGGTCATTGAGTCCAAACGCTACACAATGCGATCACGATCCCCACCCACGGGGAGACGATCTTTAAACGGACTATTATTGCAGGAGGCTTTAATGCCAAATCCCCCATGTGGGGTTATCCGGAGAGGAACGTCTCCGGTAGGCACGTGGAAGAGGTCTGTCTCGAAACCAATCTTATCCGACTTCAGGACGAGAAGAGCACGCCCACTCTTCATCACTACGGCTACGGGACGGAATCAAGGCCAGATCTGACGCTCGTGTCCGCTGATCTCGGGGACATCATAATCTTAGTGTACTGGAGGAAATCGGGAGCGACCATCTGCCCATTTTACTGGAGATTGACTTGGGACAGGCCAAAACCAAGTGCAAAAAGCGCCACTGGCTCTTCCGAAGAGCCAACTGGCAAATTTTTGAAAGCCAGTGCGAGACCAAGCTCGGACTAATTGCAGTCGACGTGGCCGACTCAGACTTAGATGTTGCTTTCGAGAAGTTTAATGGCGCTATCCTCAAGGTCGCCCGTAAGACGATCCCGAGAACGACCGGGAAGCGACCGTACAAGCCTTTTTGGAACAAAGAGCTTGGGAAACTCGTGAAGCAAAGAGCAAAAGCTCGGAAAGAAGCCGCGAGAAAGAAAACATCTGCTGCTCGTGCAGGCTACAAACGACTTACGGCTGAAGTCCGGGCAGCTGTTCAAAAAGCGAAAAAATCGAAGTGGGTAAGTGCATGTGAAAAACTCGATCTCCAAGACGTTCGGAAAGTGTGGAATCTGCTCGGGAGTCTCTCTGGTGCGGGGAAGGCCAAAAACCCGCAGCCAATACTATCGGACAAAGGCGTCGAGGCGAGCGACGAAAAAAGGGCAAATGTGCTCAACGTTCACTTCGCCAAAGTGAACAAGAAGGCAAAAGAGACCCAAGAGCATCGAGAGATTCGCCGCCAGAGGAAAAGGGAAGCTCGTATCCAGCGCACTGGACGCCACCCCGAGATTTTCACAACCCCCTTCAGCTTCGGCTTCGGTTTCGGCGCCGAAAGTGGCCATATTATCACTTTCGGCCAAGTTTCGGTTTTGGCCGAAACTGAAAAGTTAACTTTCGGCTTAAATCGGTTTCGGCCGAAAGAGAAACGTTAACTTTCGGTTTTTCTTCGGTTTCGGCCGAATTGACTTAGACTTTCGGCCATCCGGCTGAAAGTGACTCAGGTTTTCGGTCATTTAATACTCGGCGAAAGCGATATTTAACAACAAACTAAGCGACATTTAAGAACAAATTAAGCGATCTTTAATAACAAACTAAACGATCTTAAAGAACAAACTAAACGATCCTTAAAACAAACTAAGCGATCTTTAAGAACAATTTAAGCGATCTTAAATAACAAACTAAACGATCTTAAAGAAGAAACTAAACGATTTTTAAGACCGAACTAAATGATCTTTAAGAAAAAAATGTTCTTTAATAGTAAACTAAATGATTTATAAGAATAAATTAAGCGATCTTTAACAGAAAACTAAATGTTCTTTAGGAACAAACTAAAAGATCTTTAAGAACAAACTAATTGATCTTAAGGAAAATAATCAATTATCTTTAAGAACAATCTAAGCGATCTTTAACAACAAACTAAGCGATCTTTAACAACAAACCAAACGATCTTTAACAACAAACTAAACGATCTCTAACAACAAATAAAGCGATTATTAACAAAAACTTGACGATCTTTAACAACAAACTAAGCGATCTTTAAGAACAAACTAAACGATCTTTAACAACAAACCAAGCGATCTTTATGAACAAACTAATCGATCTTAAGGAACAAAATCAATTATCTTTAAGAACAAACTAAGCGATCTTTATGAAAAAACTAAGCGATCTTTAACAACACACTAAGCGATCTTTATGAAAAAACTAAACGATCTTTAAGAACAAATAAAGCGATCATTTTAAAAAAAACTGGACGATCTTTAACAACAAACTAAGCGATCTTTAAGAACAAACTAAACGATCTTTGACAACAATATAGGCGATCTTTATGACAAACTAACCGATCTTAAAGAAAAAATAAAGCGATCATTAAAAAAACTGGACGATCTTTAACAACAAACTAAGTGATCTTTAAGAACAAACTAAACGATCTTTAACACCAAACTAAGCGATCTTTAACAACAAACTAAACGATCTCTAACACCAAACTAAACGATCTTTAACAAACAAACTAAACGATCTTTAACAACAAACTAAGCGATCTTTAAGAACAAATTAAGCGATCTCTGAGATTAAACTAAGCGATCTTTATGAACAAACTCACCGATCTTTTTGAAAAAACTCACCGATCTTTAAGAACAAACTAACTGATCAATATCAACCAACTAAACGATCTTCAAAAACAAATTAAGTGATCTTTTAGAACCACAGTTTTTAGAGACCCGGTTTAAAAAAATAATATTTGCATTAATTTCCCCCCCTCCTCCCCCACCCCCAATTTTCGACAAAATTTATCCTACAATACTTATTTTAAAAAATTGTAAAGTCATGTAAATTACTTTTATATTTAAATGGTAAAATCCAAAGTATTCATTAGATCAAGGGTCTCAAACTCAAATCATCAGGGGGGGGGGGCACAGGAGGTAGTGTCTGAATGAGAGTGAGCCGCATCAAGTAATCCACAAAAAAGCGATTACGACTGTTACAATCTGCTCAACCTTTATAAATAACAATAAAATCATTAGATCTAAGGGTTCTCAAGAACTTGGATTGACTTTCATCCATCTACTCACTGTTGCATACAAAAATATATAAAAAATAATCAGAATTAGACTAGTCAGTGAGATTCGACTGAAACCGTCGCGGAGAGTCACGTTATAGCTATGAGAAGGGGGGAAACGGGCCGGCGAATTTACACTAAACTTTATGTCATGTAGCGGGCCGCAAAATATCGTCATGCGGGTCACAAATGGCTCGCGGGCCGAGAGTTTGAGACCCCGCGTTGTGGAAACCCACTGTGGAATCCCTCTTATAGGGCGTCCGACGCTTTCCCGGGATGGGTGGGGGAAGATATTAGGACGTAAATTTTTCCATCCCAACTCCTAGAGAAAGTCGATCGAGTGCACTGTTTAAACGCATAGTGTCGGATCGACCGGGTGCCTCCTCGTTGGGGCGGCCCCCAGGCGGGTCCTGGTCGAGCGCCCAGGCGCCCAGGTGAGGGACTTGGGTGAGGGGCCCGTGTGGGGGCCGTCCTGACGAGTGGGCATCTCCAACGTGTCGCTCCGCGGCCCGATACGTCAGACCGGGGAGGGGTAATTGGGGGGGGGGCATAAAGAGTCTTAGACTCACCCCGCTGACGCCATTTCCTAATGTAACATATTAGTGCTAACTAGCACATCAGAATCTATCACGATTCCCCCCCTCCCCCCAGAACATTCTAATTAACTTTGCGCTCCAGTGAACCTGTGTGTTCATTTAAAAAAAAAAAGAAACTACTAATACATTTTACGAATATAATAAAAACCCTATTTTAATTAATAAACGTGGTATCTTAATGTTTGCGAAAGAGACAAACTTTTGCAGTGTCAAGGTTTTATGTATCTGTAAAGTCAATAGGATTTAACTTTGTAAATAAATCATTCATATTAATAAAAACAGAACAAGGCGTCGTCTAGACTTGAGCGGATCCTCAAGTGCCCTCAAACAGTGAAAGAAACACAACTCTGTACCTGGAGCTCATGTTCAGGTACACAAATATGCTGACCATCGAGTTGGTGTTGTTTAAGATATAAAATACCAGGCACACCAAAAAGAACAGGTTCCTGAGGCTCTCACGGACGTTGAAGTCTTTAACGAAAATCATGGCCAAGTTCCCGACAACTGTGGGCAGCGAGCAGACGATGAAAATCACCGAGATCAGGATGACCATCTTGACCAACTGTTGTTCACGTCTGGACACTTGAGCACGGAGTCTGACCGATGTCGTGGACTTCCTCCACTGGACACTTCTACGCAGTGACCTTACCAACCCAAGAGTGGACACGGTGACGACTGTAAATGACATCACCTGGGTCAGCACCTGGATGGTGATCGTTATGTCCTGGAGTTGATCACCGAACGGATGAAATAAAATCCCGTACCCAGTCTCGTTGAGGAACGGGTCGAATCTCAGCCCGATCTGATTGGCTAGAATACTTGGAACGTTACATGACGTCATGATGACGAAGGTGCCTATCACAAAACAAACGGTCAGCTGTGGCGTGACGAGTGTTTTGACGCGCAGCGGCCACGCCACGCAGACGAATCGCTCCAGAGCCAGAAACGCCGTCAAGAGACCTGCTATCCGGCAGAACAGAACGTGGGCAGGACCTTCAACCGCGTAAATTATGGCCTCCCTCAGCGACTGTCCGAGAAGCGATGCGATGGCGGGCGTGTTGACCACGCTGAACCCGGCGACGGGCAAGGAAACGCCGATGTCCGCCAAGGCCAGGCCCAGCAGCGAGATATTGGTGGTGTCTGAGAAACCGAGTCTGACGAAGACGACCGCGTTGATGACGTTCGACACGATGCCCAGAAACGCGACCAGGCCCGAAATATACACGCCTACAACTTGGACGAATTCGAAGAAGAGCTCATCACTTATCATGCTTTGATAAGTATGTATCCGGTTTTATGTTATGGATAGATTTGTTAAATGGACTAGACCGTTACTAGACCGTTATGGTAATAAGACTGTTAAGTTTGGCAAGACTGTCGTATAATCTAGACTGGTTTGTTAACTGTTACTTTTATGTTGACTGGACTGTTATGTTTACTAGACTGCTATGGCGATTAGACTATTGTGTTGACCATACTGTTATCTTGACCAAACTGTTCTATCCACTAGAATGTTATGTTGTGCAGACTGTTGCGTTGACTTGACTGTTATGTTGACCAAACTGTTATGTTGATCAAACTGTTATGTTGATCAAACTGTTATGTTGAGACCAAACTGTTATGTTGACCAAACTGTTATGTTGATACCAAACTGTTTGGTTGACCAAACTGTTATGTTGTGCAGACTGTTATGTTGACGTGACTGTTGTGTTTACTTGACTTTTATGTTGACCAAACTGTTATGTTGAGACCAAACTGTTATGTTGATCAAACTGTTATGTTGATCAAACTGTTATGTTGATCAAACTTTTATGTTGAGACCAAACTGTTATGTTTATTAAACTGTTATGTTGACTAGACTGTTATCTTGAATAGATTGTTATGTTTACTAGACTGCTATGTTGACTGGACTGTTATATTGACTAGACTGTTATGTTGACTAGATTGTTATCTTGACTGGACTGTTATCTTGACTAGACTGTTATGTTGACTAGACTGTTATGTTGACTAGAATGTTATGTTGACTAGACTGTTATGTTGACTAGACTGTTGTGTTGACTAGACAGTCGGAATGGCTCGACTGCTATATCGGCTAGACTTAATACACAACAGGCGCCTTTAGTTATACTCACTTGTATCAAAGTTTTCCTAGTAAAATGCTCATTCTTTTCATTCTTTTACTATGACTACTTGTAAATTCCCAACGCACTTTGATCCATTCGTTTTATAACACAATTCTAAACCCCCAACTTCATAGAACAAGACAAAAGTTAAATGGAATAATGCTTCCATCAAATAAATGATAAAACTCATGTTTCACTGATTCAAGGCCAATCTTCAGACAGACCGATATGGACCACTCTGAACAAGAAATTGCTACTTCCCTTGTCTCAGCCTCCTCATAGAATACGGTCGATGTACTCTCGTTACTATATCTCTAATATTGTATTGTTTCGGAAGAGTCTTGGATACACCCATGTAATTACTCGCACTCGTCAGAAATATTTTTTAAAATATCAAATTAGTATTACTATTTTTTAGTTGACTTTTTTTTCAACGAAATAAATCTTTTTGTATAATTTTAAACTAAGACCTCTAGGACAGTAGCAAGTCTATACTCTACACCACATTGGTTTCGCTGATTGATAGTAATTTAAACAATTCGTTGGCTTTTTCCATCGAATCGGATGGTAGGGTTTTAAATAATTGCCATTATTATTTTCATTTTTTGCGATCTGCCTCGTCGCAGTGGACGCTGTCAGTTGATATGAGAAATGTGTCATTAGATCGATTTAAAAAAAAAAGTTTAGATAAGATATTAAGATTCCATTATTGATCCCAATAAATGGAAATGTTTTTTTTGTTTTTTTTTCTTTTAAATACATTGTACAAATTAATTTTAGACATAAGTAAATACATGTTTGAGCCAAGACGCCATCTTACGATTAAACTAGTTTAAAGCTAAGACATCTAAAGTATTTCGCTAGGAAAAAAAAATCATCTTACGATAATAATACATGATAACCATGCTAGAGGTATTAAGTAAATCATGGACTCAGTAAGATCAATTTTTAAGTGTCATTAATATTGGCCTATATATATAATATAATATATATATATGTATGGCATCTTTCCGTCTGCGGGAGACGATAGATTATCTTTAATGCTTGCAGCTCTTGGTGTGGCTTGTGAGACCAATCCTCGAATGGCAGTCTCTTTTACATTTCCCACACACGAATGCGGTGGAGCAGTATTTACCGGCCTTCCTCCTCGCTCTTTTTGCAGCTGTTTCCGCCCTGTTTTGATCCTCAGCATGTAGTGATCCTGCCTTCACGATGCCCCGCCATGAGGATCGATCCTCTGCCAGCTCCTCCCAGTTTGAGATGTCGATGTTGGCCGACTTCATGTCTCTTTTGCATATGTCTAAGTATCTCAGACGAAGCCGTCCAACTGACCTTTTCCCTGTCGCCAGCTTGCTGTATAGCACGTCCTTTGGGCAGCGAGCAGACGATGAAAACCACCAAGATCAGGATGACCAGTTTGACACCCTCCTCAAAAAGATAGGCTTCCCTACACGACTGCTTAACATCATCAAGCAGTTCCACGAAAACATGCAGGGCACAGTGTGCTATAACGGTGCCGCCTCAGAAGCTTTTCCAGTGAGCAGTGGAGTAAAGCAAGGTTGCGTGCTGGCTCCTACTTTATTTGCAATCTTTTTCTCCATCCTACTCCAGTATGCCTTTCAGAACAACAGCGAGTATCTCACACAGCTGACGGCCTGCGGAGCCTCGTATCCAGCCTATCCGCTGCCCGCAAAAAGTTTGGCCTGACAATTAGCCTAAAGAAAACTAACATTATGGCACAGGGCGCTGACTCCCTCCCCACTATCGCCATCGACGACTATGACTTGGATACTGTTGACAGATTCACATATCTGAGTTCCAACATATCGAGCACCCTCTCAATGGAGAATGAGATAAGTGGGAGGATAGGGAAGGTCGCAACTGTTATGGCCAGACTGAAGAAAAGAGTCTGGTCAAACGCCAAACTCACAACAAGAACTAAGCTGCAGGTGTACCAGGCCTGCGTACTGAGCACACTTCTGTATGGATGCGAGTCATGGACCACATACTCTAAACACGAAAGAAGGCTCAATGGCTTCCACCTCAGATGCCTGCGCCACATCGTTGACATTAAATGGCAAGACAAAGTCCCCAACACGGATGTCCTGTCCCAAACAAACATGTGTAGCGTCCCNCCCCCCCCACCCTCAACTTGAAAGAAAGAAAAGAATAAAAATGGGCACTATCCAGTACAAAAGACTGTTTCTGGTAAGCGTCCACCTTTTTCAGTACAGATGTGTTCATGATGGCCTACCGCCTGTCACTGTGCAAATTTGTTCACTATGGCCTACCGCCTGTCACTGTGCACATTTGTTCACTATGGCCTACTGCCTGTCACTGTGCACATTCGTTCATTATGACCAACCGCCTGTCACTGTGCACATTTGTTCATTACGCCTGTCACTGTGCACATTTGTCCATTACGCCTGTCACTGCACATTCCCCACTTCTTGGTGATTTCACGGCACCTAGTCTCGAAGTGTGGAACAATTGCTGGCAAGATTGGCTCATCCGCTGGCATCATGACTGGCAGGCGCCCGACGTGGGTGCGGCATGGGGGCGGCGTCGTGCACAGATATCTTGTTTGGATTTTATTTTGTTTAACCAGATTTTGAATGAAGCCGGGGTGCCACACTTCGTTAAATTAGCCCCAGGGGCACGGTTTCACATCAATGCATCATACTCCCCTATGTTTCAATCCCATGGCGTCCCTGCATGACAAGGTGAGCTTGGAGATAAAACTGCATTACTGTGTCACACTATCAACTGTTTGGTGTTTATTTATATATGAATGAGCTATGCTGAACGTAACGCCAAAGAACTGAAAAGAATTAAATGCGTTTGGATTCTTAAATACAATCATAGTTATTTTGTATTATTTTACGGAAATCGAATAAATTTAAATGCTCAAAAAAAAAAAAAGATAAAAAAATATCAACAAAAAACCAATATAATTACGCGTTTTTATTAATAGTTTAAGTATTATTGTTATAAATTACAAATACATCTAAAGTTACAACTAAAGAATTATCTTAAGCATTTTAACCGAATTTAAAAGTTATATTAAAAAATATTTTTTTAAAATGTATGATCTAAGAATTACATCGTATTCATATTAATCAGTAAAACCCAAAATATCACTTGTTCTGGTGCGTTTTTAGTGCCTTGTTAATATTGTGAAATAAAATTAAAATTAATTGCTTCTAAAGAAACACGCAATTGACGTCATACCGTGAATCGCCTATATTAGTAAAAACTCTAAAGTTTCTTTGATTAAATAACGGCGCGTTACGAAAATGATAATGGTTTTTTTTTTTCCCTTTTCTGAAAAGTAAAATTAATAAATATAATTGATTGCTTTTTAATAAATTGTTAATAAAACACACACACATTTTAGCTTTGTATTTTTAGCATGCAATATGTTTTTACTTTCATTAATTTTAAAAATATACTTTTATTAAATTTACTAGAATATACGACCCGATATTATCCGGTACTAATGGTAGGCCATTTGCGATAATTTCTACCTGCTATTTTCAAAATATTAATCACAATTCCTAACTTTTAAAAGAGGTGTCTATGCAATGATATTTACGCTTCTGACATCATTAATTTAGAGAAGTATTTATCTGCTATATACATGGGCGCCCTCAGAAATTTTCTAGGGGGGGGGGCAAAAAAATCGATTAACTTTCCAGGGGGGGGGGACAATTTTTAGTAATGTTTTAATATAGTTTTAATTTACTGTAGCGTATTTGTATGGTGAACGAACGGACAGGACATCAGCTTAGTTACTTTCTGTTTATTTTCTCTTTACTTTAATAATTTTTGTCTTTCTATTTTTGTCTAAATTTTTTTTTCAATCCAGGGGGGGGGGCAAGTGCCCCACCTTGCCCCTACCTGCGGGCGCCCATGGCTATATATTATACGACTACCCTACTCCCTTTCACGCCCCTAAACTACTTTTTACCCTCTAAACGTGACCTTAAATTACCCATTCTAGAGTATGACTAATTATATCACTTTTGTCACTAAAGAAGTTAATTGAGATCGATCTCTAAGCTATTTTGTCATAAATTGGAAATACATTCTAAATAAAATTTAAATAACTATTTTAAGGGTTTTTTTCCGAAATTGAAAGTTAAGATATTTTTCTTATTACCAATAAATTATTACAATGATTATTCATAGCCATATTTATCGGGAAAACTAAAACATCTGGGGGTTTTTTTTTGCTTTTTTTTTTTTTTTTTTTTTGTGGGGTTTTTAAATTTTGAAATTAAAAATTTAACTTTTTTTTTCCATTTCTGTAAAAAAAACTCCAAATAAAAATTTTAAATTAAACTTAAAAAAAAAAAAAAAA
>CAXITT010000531.1:280693-299947 GCA_964033795.1 Lymnaea stagnalis | reverse complement strand
GAAAGGGGATTTGATATTTTCAATTTACGTCATGCGGTACAAGATACACCTAGGAGTGAAGGTGTGAGTTTGATAAATCATTAACCTTCTTTGGTAAACACATATCGGGGGGGGGGGCGAGGGGGAGGTGAGGGAGTTTTTTTAAGGATGCATACATTTATTTGTGTGGATGACAACATCTTTAAATTCCAGATTTTACAGTCGTGAAAAAAAAATTGGTCTTACGCTTTCGTTTTTGAAAAATAAATATATGATATACCAAATAATAAAACTATAGTTTACGGGCGTTGACAGACCGTGGGTACATTACCATAAATGTACACATGCCTCAACAAAAAACAAATTCTCAAAACACAATCATCTTACACTCGTTGAAGATTTAATCGTTAAAAGAGATTCCTTTATTTTTTTTTAATTTTAAAGTTCCTGAACATAATCAAAGATAGGTTAATATTTTCTTTAAATATCTGGAGCTATATTTTGAGTTTCCACTTTGCGAAAAGAAAAGTTCATGGAAAATTGGTGTGGGCGGGAGGGGGCACATATTTATGAGATGTTATACCACAAAAACTAGACCAGTGCTACCCAACAGGCCTAACGTTACCATTACACTAGACCAGTGCTACCAAAAACTCAGCACTTTACATTATACGGGACCACTGCAACCCAGCACAACCTATTTGACCATTACGCTAAACCCGTGCTACCCAGAAAGCACCTTGTCTTACAATTCCACTGGACCGTTGCTACCCAGCACAGACTACTTGACCATTACCCGTGCTACCCAAAAAGCACCCAAAAAGCTACCCCAATAAGCACCATGTCTTACCATTCCACTGGACCTGTGCTACCCAGCATACCAGAATTGACCATAGCCGCCGACCATCCTAAGTAACTTTGTGTTCCATTAATATGTTGTCTTCTATTTTTAATTTTTTTTTAAAATCAGAAACGGGTAGAATAGAAAAGCTACACCGCACAACATCAAATGTTAAACAGCTTAAGTCCGAACACACCTCGGGCTGACGCGAATCGTTTTAAGATACTATATATGATAACTAACTCTATTACTAACACTCCATTACTAACTAATCAATTACTGCTGCTCCTGCTAAAACATAACGAAATTAACAACGCCTTTCCCTTTCCCACATCCCAATACGTTACAAAATACAAAGCCTCTAGCAACGGATACGCAAATACTCTCGGCACCAAACACGCTGAATAGGAAGCAGTCACGCTTGTAAGGAAGCTGTCGCACAACAAGCGTAATGTACTAGACACCAGCAAAATGTATAAAACATATCACGCTCACAATGTGCTGCACACGCCAATACACGGGATTAAAAAAAAAAAAAAAAAGTTTAGTTATAATACAGAATACAACAAAAAATATAAAAAATTGTCACGCTTGTAAGGAAGCTGTCGCACAACAAGCGTAATGTACTAGACACCAGAAAAATGTATAAAACATATCACGCTCACAATGTGCTGCACACGCCAATACACGGGATTAAAAAAAAAAAAAAAAAGTTTAGTTTTAATACAGAATACAACAGCAAATTTAATGAATGAATGCGTTATCTTAATGTACCAATACTTTCAGAAAGAGACAAACTCTTGCAGAGTGAAGGGTTAGTGTGTTTGTATAGTCATATGATTTAATATATTAAAAAAAAATTAAATACAAAAAGACCACACCACGTCTTGACATGAGCGGATCCTCAAGTGTCCCCAAACAGTGAAAGAAACGCAACTCTGTACCTTGAGCTCATGTTCAGGTAGACAAAGATGTTGACCATCGAGTTGGTGTTGTTTAAGATAAAAAATACCAGGCACACTAGTAAGAACAGGTTCTTGAGACTCCCACGGACGTTGAAGTCTTTAACGAAAATCATGGCCAAGTTCCCGACAACTGTGGGCAGCGAGCAGACGATGAAAACGGTTGAGATCAGGATGACCATCTTGACCAGCTGTTTTTCACGTCTTGACACGTGAGCACGGAGGCTGACCAATGACGTGGACTTCCTCCATTGGACACTTCTACGCAGTGACCTTACCAACCCAAGAGTGGACACGGTGACGACTGTAAATGACATCACCTGGGTCAGCACCTGGATAGTGATCGTTATGTCCTGGAGTTGATCGCCGTACGGATGAAATAAAATCCCGTACCCAGTCTCGTTGAGGAACGGCTCGAATCTCAGCCCGATCTGATTGGCTAGAGAACTTGGAACGTTACACAACGTCATGATGACGAAGGTGCCTATCACAAAACAAACGGTCAAATGTGGCGTGACGAGAGTTTTGACGCGCAACGGCCACGCCACGCAGACGAATCGCTCCAGAGCCAGAAAAGCCGTCAAGAGACCGGCTATCCGGCAGAACAGAACGTGGGCAGGACCTTGAACAACGTAAATAATTGCCTCCCTCAGCGACTGCCCGAGAAGCGATGAGATGGTGGGTGAGTTGATCAGGCTGTACCCGGAGACGGGCAAGGAAACGCCAATGTCCGCCACGGCCAGGCCCAGCAGCGCGATGTTGGTGGTGTCGGAGAAACCGAGTTTGACGAAGACGACGGCGTTGATGACGTTGGAGACGATGGCCAGAAATGCGACCAGGCCCGAAATATAAACGCCGGCGACTTGGACGAATGCGAAGAAGAGCTCATCACTTATCATGTTTCGATAACAATGTATCCGGTTTTATGTTATGGGTAGATTGTTTAAGTGGACTAGACCATTACTAAACTGTTATATTAATGAGACTTTTAAGTTTGACAAGACTGTCATATCAACTAGACTGTTATGTTAACAATTACGTTTTTGTTCAGCCGACTGTTACGTTGAGTAGATTGTTATGTTGACCAGATTGCTATGTTTACAAGACTGTTATGTCAATTAGACTGTTATGTAGACACGACTGTTGTGTTGACTAGTCTGTTATGTTTCTTAGACTGTTATTTTGACTAGACTGTCGGAATGGCTCAACGGCTATATCGGCTTGACTTAATACACAACAGGCACCGCTAGTTATACGTCACTTTTATCCAGGTTTTTACAAGTAAAATGCTCACCAGATTGTTTTACTTGCACAATAATTAATTTAAAAAAAAAAAAAGCAGATTCACCTGCCAGTCTCTATCGAATAGCGTTTCATTTTTTAACTAAGAATGCTTGTAAATTCCCAACGGACTATAATCCATTCGTTTTATAACACAATTCTTAACCCCCACTTCAGAGAACAGGACATGAGTTAATTGGAAGAATGCTTCCCTCAAATAAATGATAAAAATCATGTTTCACTGATACCAGGCGAATCTTCTAACAGACTGATATGGACAACTCTGAACAAGAAATTGTCACTTCCGTTAGCCTCGTCATAGAATACGGTCTATGCACTCTCGTTGGCATATCTCTAATATTGTATTTTTTTCGGAAGAGTCTTGGATACACCCATGTAGTTAATCGTACACGTCAGAAATATTTTAAAAAATATGAATTTATTAGTACTCTTTTTATAATTGTTTTTTTTTTTTCAACGAAATAAATCTTTCTGTATAATTTCTCAACAAGTCCTCTAGGGCAGAAATAAGTTTATACCACATTGATTGCGCTTATCGATAGTAATTTAAACAATACGGTGACGTTTTCAATCGAATCGAATAGTAGGGTTTTACATAATTGCCACTATTATTTTCATTATTGCGATCTGCCTTGTAGCAGTGGATGTTATCAGTTGATATGAGAAATGTGTCATTAGATTGATATTTTAAAAAAAAAAAGTTAAGATAAGATATTAAGATTCCATTATTGATTCGAATAAATACGTTTTCAATCGAATCGAATAGTAGGGTTTTACATAATTGCCATTATTATTTTCATTATGGCGATCTGCCTTGTAGCAGTGGATGTTATCAGTTGATATGAGAAATGTGTCATTAGATTGATATTTTAAAAAAAAAAAAAGTTAAGATAAGATATTAAGATTCCATTATTGATTCGAATAAATGGAACATTTTTGTGTGTGAATACATTGTACATATTCATTTTCAGCCAAAGTAAATACAGGTTTTAACCAAGACGGCATCATACAATTTAATTCAGTTAAAACCCAGGACATCTAGAAAATCTCCTTACCATAATAATACATGATAACCATGCCAAAGTAGTAAGTAAATCATGAACTCAGTAAGATTAATTTATAAGTGTCATTAATATAGGCCTATATATAGGTATTATATATATATATATACTAGCGAGTACCCGGCTAGACATTGTTCAATAGATAAGAAATAAATTGTTTTTGTTTTAAGAAAAATATAGTTAAAATACGGGCTTTGACAGACCGTGGGGACATTACCATAATTCTCAAAACCCAATCATTTTACACTCGAGAAGAGGTTTATCTTTAAAAGAGAGTTCTTTTATCTTTGTTTCTTTTACAGTTCATGAACATAATCAAAGATAGGTTAATATTTTCTATTAATACATGGAGCTATATTTTTGTGTTTCCACTTTGCGAAAAATTGAATCCACGGAAAAGCCGGTGCACATATTTATGATATATTTTACCACAAAAATTAGACCAGTGCTTACCCAACAGGCCGCACGTTACCATTACACTAGACCAGTGCTTACCCAACAGGCCGCACGTTACCATTACACTAGACCAGTGCTTACCCAAAAGGCCGCACGTTACCATTACACTAGACCAGTGCTTACCCAACAGGCCGCACGTTACCATTACACTAGACCAGTGCTTACCCAACAGGCCGCACGTTACCATTACACTAGACCAGTGCTACCAAAAAAACTCTGCAACTTACATTAAACGGGTTCAGTGTTACCCCGCGCAGGCTACTTGACCATTACGCTAAACCCGTGCTACCCCAAAAAAGCACAATATTTTACCAATCTAACGGACGGTGCTACCCATCATACCAGAATTGACGATAGCCGCAGACCATCCTAAGTAACTTTGTGTTTCATTAAAATGTTTTTTTTTCTTCTTTTTTTTTTTTTTTTTTTTTTTTTATTAAAATTTTTTTTTTTCATTTTTTTTTTTTTTTTTTTTTTTTTTTTAAAAGAAACACTCATATATTTAACGGGTAGAATAGAAAAGCCACACCGTGCAACGTCAAATGTTAAACAGCTTAAGTACGAACACACCTCGGGCTGATGCGAATGATTTTTAGATACTATATATGATAACCAACTCCATTACTAACACTCCATTACTAAATACTCCATTAATGCTGCTCCTGTTAAAACGTAACGAAAATAAAAACGCCTTTCCCACATCCCAATACGTTACAAAATACAAAGCATATAGCAACAGCTACCCAAATACTCTCAGCACCAAAGGCGCTGAATAGGAAGCAGCCACGCTTGTAAGGAAGCTGTCGCACCACAAACGTAATGTATAAGACACATGAAAAATGTATATAACATATAGCGCCCACAATGTGCTGCACACGCCAATACACGGGATTAAAAAAAATTAAAACGAAAGTTTTAATACAGAACACAACAGCAAATTTAATGAATGAATGTGTTATGTTAATGTACCAATGCTTTCAGAAACAGACAAACTCTTGCAGTGTGAAGGGTTAGTGTGTCTGTATTGTTATATGATTTAATGTATTTAAAAAAAAAAAAAATTTAGCTACAAAATGACCACAACACGTCTTGACATGAGCGGATCCTCAAGTGTCCTCAAACAGTGAAAGAAACGCCATTCTGTACCTGGAGCTCATGTTCAGGTAGACAAAGATGTTGACCATTGAGTTGGTGTTGTTTAAGATAAAAAATACCAGGCACACTAGTAAGAACAGGTTCTTGAGACTCCCGCGGACGTTGAAGTCTTTAACGAAAATCATGGCTAGGTTACCGACAACTGTGGGCAGCGAGCAGACGATGAAAACGGTTGAGATCAGGATGACCATCTTGACCAGCTGTTTTTCACGTTTGGACACGTGAGCACAGAGGCTGACCGATGTCGTGGACTTCCTCCATTGGACGCTTTTACGCAGTGACCTGACCAACCCAAGAGTGGACACAGTGACGACAGTAAAAGACATCACCTGGGTTAGCACCTGGATGGTGATCGTTATGTCCTGGAGTTGATCACCGAACGGATGAAATAAAATCCCGTATCCTGTATCGTTGAAAATTGGGTCGAATCTCGGCCCGATCTGAATTGCATTGGAACTTGGAACGTTACATGACGTCACGATGACGAAGGTGCCTATCACAAAACAAACGGTCAGCTGTCGCGTGACGAAAGTTTTGACGCGCAAGCCACGCCACGCAGACGAATCGCTCCAGAGCCAGAAAAGCCGTCAAGAGACCGGCTATCCGGCAAAACAGAACGTTGGCAGGACCTTGAACCGCGTAAATAATGGCCTCCCTCAGCGACTGTCCGAGAAGCGATGAGATGGTGGGTGAGTTGACCAGGCTGTACCCGGCGACGGGCAAGGAAACGCCGATGTCCGCCACGGCCAGGCCCAGCAGTGAGACGTTGGTGGTGTCGGAGAAACCGAGTTTGACGAAGACGACGCCGTTGAGGACGTTGAACAAGATGCTAAGGAACGCGACCGGGCCCGAAATGTAAACGCCGGCGACTTGGACGAATGCAGAGAAAAGCTCTTCACTAATCATGCTTTGATAAGTATGTATCCGGTGTGTGTTAGGGATTGAGTTGTGTCCCTTTTATGCTACGAATAGAGTTGTATCCCTTTTATGTTCCGGATAGAATTGTATTCGGTGAATCTTAGGGATAGAGTTGTGTCTTTTTTATTGATCATTCGTCAGTCTTAGAGAAATTGACCATTCGTCAGTCTTAGAGAAATTGACCATTCGTCAGTCTTAGAGAAATTGACCATTCGTCAGTCTTAGAGAAATTGACCATTCGTCAGTCTTAGAGTAAAAGTGTACGTCGTATACTGTAACGCCTTGATTTATTTGGCTTTTAAAATAGTTTCATCCTTAAAAGAAGAGATGGTCGTCTCCCTTTAAATCTTTGTTCCGTTCTTGTCCAATTAATAACACAATTTATTGCACACATAAGTCACCGTTACACTGAAGGCTATTTGTTCTGAGGAGCATGTCAAACTTTAAATGGACTAGACAGTAACTACCCTGTTACGTCGACTAGCCTGTAGTGTTGACTGGACTGTTGTGTTGACTGGACTGTTGTGTTGACTCGACTGTTGTGTTGACTAGCCTTTTGTGTTGACTAGCCTGTTGTGTTGACTGGACTGTTGTGTTGACTAGCCTGTTGTGTTGACTAGCCTGTTGTGTTGACTGGACTGTTGCGTTGACTAGCCTGTTGTGTTGACTGGACTGTTGTGTTGACTGGACTGTTGTGTTGACTGGGCTGTTGTGTTGACTAGCCTGTTGTGTTGACTGGACTGTTGTGTTGACTAGACTGTTGTGTTGACTGGGCTGTAGTGTTGACTGGACTGTTGTGTTGACTGGACTGTTGTGTTGACTAGCCTGTTGTCTTGACTAGACTGTTGTGTTGACTAGACTGTTGTGTTGACTAGACTATTGTGTTGATTAGACTGTTGTGTTGACTAGACTGCTATGTTTCCTAGTCTGTTATGTTGACTAGACTGTCGGAATGGTTCTACTGCTATATCGGCTTGACCTAATACACAACAGGCGCCACTAATTATATGTCACTTTTATCCAGGTTTTTGCAAGTAAAATGCTCGCGAGATTGTTAAAAACTTATACAATAATTCATTATTTTTTAAAAGATATTCAGATGCCAGAGTGTATCAACTTTTTTGAAAATTTTAAATTAAAATACTCGTAAATTCCCAACGCACATTGAACCATTCGTCTTGTGGCACAATACCAAACCATCACTTCATGGAACAAGACACGAATCACTCCCAAGAATGCTTCCATCCAATACATGATAAAACTATGTTTCGCCGAGTCTGGGGCAATCTTCTAACAGACTGATAGAGACAACTCTGAACAAGAAATTTGTGTTACCGCCCTTTGTTCTCTCGTTAGCATATCACTAATATTGTATTTTGGGTGGGTGCTTCGACGCACATTAACCGTACTCGTCAGAAATAACTTTTAAAAAAAATTGTGTTTCTTTGTGTGGGATTTTTTTTTTTATTGATTAACTTCAGTGTTGCAACAAAACAAATTTTTTTTTGCAACAACATGAAACTTTCTGTATAATTTTTACACCAACAACTCTAGGACAGTTGCAATTTTACGAACATCTGCGGCGCTTATTGGGAGTAATTTAAATTAAACGGAGACTTTTTCAAATCTAAAAAGAAAGTGTTTTAAATAATTGCAGTTATTATTTTCATTATGGAGATCTGCCACGTGGCAGTGGGTGCCGTCAGTTCATATGAGAAATGTGTGCTTAGATCTTTTAAAAAAAATAATGTATATATATATATATTTATTTTTTTAAAGGAACAAAATAGAGATGGCATAAGAAGATTCCGTTATTGATTCAAATAAATGGGAATGTTTTTTTTTATGATTACACGGCATTTATAAATACTAATCAGCACGAATAAATGATAAAACCAAGAAAACATTTGACAATTAAAACAATTAATACAAAAGACATTTAAAGTATTTCACTAGTGTAAAAAAAACTTCCATTTACTCAATAGTTGAACTGTAAAATAAAATTTTCTTGCGATAATAATAAAAAATAATAACTGTGCAAAAGGTAGTAAACAAAAAATAAACTCAGTAAGATCAATATATATATATATATATATATATATATATATATATATATATATATATTCCCCAGATGTGTTTATATCTTATAAAATATGTTTTACAAAGTATAATAAAAAATTAAAAATAAAAAATAATAACTGTGCAAAAGGTAGTAAAAAAACAAAAAACTCAGAAAGATCAATATATATATATATATATATATATATATATATATATATATTCCCCAGATGTGATTATATCTTATAAAATCGGTTTTACAAAGTATAATAAAAAATACTTTAAGAGTAATCGATTTTTTAATGACAATTATTATTTTTTGCCGCCATAGTGCGTCGTCTCTCCATGACACACACAAGTTACGTAGTACGTCACAGTCTCGACAGGAATCGCGCGCGTACACCAACCAACACGTGCGGTGATGCTAAAAGTTTCTATGGTTGTTGATTTTTTTTGTTCCTTTATCCTTTTCAAGAGGCTAAATAGTAGAAGCGACGTCACTCTAACGATACTACGGCATTTAAACAAAACACACACACACACACACAAACAACAAGAAAAACAACAACTCATTTTTTAAAAGCCATTCGGAAATCTTTTTCAAAGGGGTTTCGCTTATAGGTGAGACCTCGCTAGGGCGTTTTTGGTATGAAAAAAAATGACTGAATGAATCCATTAAATAGCTGAACACGCCATTGCTGAATTATGAGAACAGAAAAAAATATATATAATAGCAAATGTTTTCTTTTCAAATTTTTTACAAAATGGAAAATAGTTGTAGAAAAAAAAAAACAACAACTAGATTTTTTTAAATGTAAAAACAACCCCAACGCTACACTTATGCTGATTTAGATTAGTATTTTTTTTTTTAAGTGTCTTTTTTTACTGGCGCTTTTCGATGTATTAGATTATCTGCCTGAATTGAAAAAAAAAAAAAGTCTACTTTTAAGATAAGATAAGATATTTGTATGGATCCAATAAATAAAAATTTGTTTTCTACATTCATCGCACTTATTTCTTTCAGTCCTGAAAAAGCTTGTTTGAGTTTTTTCGTTATTCCTTANCCCCCCCCCCCCCCCCCCCCAAGATCGGGTACACTCTATAAAAAGAAGTATAATACAAAAAATATTAATATTACTTTGAAAATTTTCTTTGAAAATTCAATTTAACCAAAAACAAAATAGGTTTAGACTTTTTTCAACCAATGCTCCCCAACCCTTTATTTTCCCCTGACGGCACACCTAAAACCTTTCCTAGATTTCCGCTGGACACTACATTTACAACATGGGTACATTTCTTATAGTCATGGGAATGAACACGAGAAGATAGATATTTATTCCAAAGTCACATAACCGAAAGAAGTTTTCCCTATTTAGCTCGGAAATGGATAGAGCAAAAATATATGATTTTTTTTTTTTAAATACTTAAAACAACTTCATACACAAATACGAAAATTAAAAGATTTAAATTTAACAACAAACTAACAAGGAGACTCTTCAGACTTTTTTGCTGAAAACGAAACAACCCCCCCCCCTTTTTTTTTCCCCTCCCCGGAACAAAAAAAAGTTATTAAACAAAAATAATAATATTAATGATAATTTAAAATATTAATAAAACAATGTAATATTATTGGAGCTCTGGTTTATTCCATGTAACTGTTGATTTTGAAAATGGTTTACTGGGTAAAATACATTGTGAACTGGAATTGATGCTAAAATCCCCGTTTTATAGTATCGAAACGCCTCAACCCTATTCAGAATCGAATACTTACGTCTTGTTTTGCGCTGAGTAAAATAATTCAAGTATCGCGTCAGAAAATCTTCTCTATCTTATAATGCAATTCCCGAATTGATTTTGGTCCGCCCCCGATTTCGCACCGTGATGCGCTCTCATTTGCGGCTTCCCTCGTCGTACGCACCAAATGCAAGCGAAAGAACGCTTGTCCACGTCATTGAGCTTCAAAACAAGGACGCGTACCACGTTGTCGCCTCCACTTAACACCTTTCAATGATGATAACCGCAGACCTGGGGAAATATCTGATAAAAAAGTTTGATAGAGACACAGACCCTAGGCTGTAATGACTTTGTAATAAAGTAACATTGTACATGGTCTGTGTGAGCACTAAGAACACCCTATGCCCGTGCGTCTGAATTTATTATTAGGCTGCGGCTATTCGTACCTCGGATTTCATTTATTTCAGTTCAACTGAAGAAGTAGGCTTACAAACATATAGTGCATTCAATTATCTTTCATCGGATACCTCATTTTTGTCTTAAAAACCAGACAATACCATTTTAAATACCGGTAGCTATTTAACCCCAACCTCTCACTTCTGGTACCCGGGTGCGAATGGCCACTTCGTTATCCGTATGGATTATGCACCCATAACTCGTACATTACATGCGCAACGTGTTGTCTGTAATCGCTGAGTTTGTGTACAAGATTTTTGTCACCGAATTCCGCTGAATGCGCGACATCTGCTTAATTTGGAGACGTCTACTGGTTATTGAGACTTTCCTATTTCGACAGCACGACTTCGTCACCAAAGCTTATTCCCGATAAGTCTACTGCGATCTCTACCAACGTAGCTTGACTGCGCGTCTCGATAGTTAAAAAACAGCTCTTATTTCCTTGCGTCTTGGTCATCATTCTTCCCTGCAAGCCCCTCTTCCCTACCAGCATTCTGCCCCCCCCCCACCTTCTCTCTACCATGCAATTACTATTCACCACCGTCTCTCTGCAGCGCCATAAATCTTCCCTACCATCACCCTTCCCTGCAGTCCTTCCGCATTACCATCATTCCGCCCTGCCATCACACTTCCCTGCAGTCCCTCTGCCTCACCATCATTCCGCCCTGCCATCACCCTTCCCTGCAGTCCCTCTGCCTCACCATCATTCCGCCCTGCCATCACCCTTCCCTGCAGTCCCTCTGCCTCACCATCATTCCGCCCTGCCATCACCCTTCCCTGCAGTCCCTCTGCCTCACCATCATTCCGCCCTGCCATCACCCTTCCCTGGAGTCCCTCTGCCTCACCAACATTCCGCCCTGCCACCACCCTTCCCCGCAGTCCCTCTGCCTCACCATCACTCCGCCCTGCCATCACCCTTCCCTGCAGTCCCTCTGCCTCACCATCATTCCGCCCTGCCATCACCCTTCCCTGGAGTCCCTCTGCCTTACCAACAATCCGCCCTGCCATCACCCTTCCCCGCAGTCCCTCTGCCTCGCCAACATTCCGCCCTGCCATCACCCTTCCCCGCAGTCCCTCTGCCTCACCATCACTCCGCCCTGCCATCACCCTTCCCTGCAGTCCCTCTGCCTCACCATCATTCCGCCCTGCCATCACCCTTCCCTGCAGTCCCTCTGCCTTACCATCACTATGTCCAGCCATCACTCTACGCTGGCGTCGCTCCGTCCTGCCATCACACGATTTGACTACGCTGTCCTCCCACATTCGTGCACTCCCGGCTCCACCATTCACAATGGTGAGGTCCCAGTGGGAGGTCCCGATGGGGCCTCCTCAATTAATGTAATATGATATTGACCCCCTTCATAGAAAAGGTCCAGCATTGAAACGCCAGCCAGGACACTGACGTTCTTAGAATAATAAATAATGGTATGGTCATAAGTAAAAAAAAAAAAATGTGCCTGGGTATTTCATCACTTTTTTGGGGGGTGTTTAGCTTAATTCCCTTGATCTCACATAGAAGCTATAAAAAAAATAATGAATTACTTATAATCCATGATCTATATGATCCATCTAGCCAAGCCATCAATCCATCCACTTAGCCATCTATCCATCTCTCGACACCCTAACCATTCTTTATCCACCCACCTTCCCCACCCATCTACCCGCACATACATAAATCCACCCACCCATCCACTCCCCCAACCCAACCACCCACCCATCCACCCACCCCATGCAACCACCCACCGCACCCACTCATCCACTTAACCAGCCATCCACCCATCCATCCAACCACCCCATCCAAATACCCACCCACACATTCACTTCCCCACCCCATCCACATATCCAACCAGCCAGCCATCCACCAATCCATCCACTCACCCCATAAAACCACCCAACCCACCCACATATCCAGCCATCCACCCCTCCATCCACCCACCCCATACAACCATCCACCACAACCACATATCCACCCAGCCAGCCATCCAACCATTCCATTTCACACATCCATCCATATAGGTTAGCATATAAGCACGCTAACAGGTGTACATTTATTTAACACAAGGAACGGCAGGGGGGAGTCTGGGTAGTATGGAAGTGTGGGAATGTGTGGGGATGTGAGGGTCAGTGGATATAGTGGTATGGGGATATGGAGGTGTAGGTAGGCAGGTCGATAGATATAGGGGTATTGGGATATGGATATTTTGAGAATGAGTACACATAGGGGTATAGGGATATGGAGGTTTGGTGTTTTGAGGGTCTGTAGATAGAGGGGTATGGGGTTATGGAGGTTTTGGGTTTTGAGGGTCTGTAGATAAAGGGGTATGGGATATGGAGTTTTGGTGTTTTGAGGGTCTGTAGATATAGGGGTATGGGATATGGAGTTTTGGTGTTTTGAGGGTCTGTAGATATAGGGATATGGAGTTTTGATGTTTTGAGGGTCTGTAGATATGGGGTATGGGGTTATGGAGGTTTTGGGTTTTGAGGGTCTGTAGATAAAGGGGTATGGGGTTATGGAGTTTTGGGGTTTTGAAGGTCTGTAGATATGGGGTATGGGGTTATGGAGGTTTTGGGTTTTGAGGGTCTGTAGATACAGGGGTATGGGGTTATGGAGTTTTGGGGTTTTGAGGGTCCATATCCCCTATACCCTATAAAGGGTATTGGGATATGGAGTNGGGGTATGGGGTTATGGAGGTTTTGGGTTTTGAGGGTCTGTAGATACAGGGGTATGGGGTTATGGAGTTTTGGGGTTTTGAGGGTCCATATCCCCTATACCCTATAAAGGGTATTGGGATATGGAGTTTTGGGGTTTTGAGGGTCTGTAGATATAGGGGTATAGAGATATGGAGTTTTCAGGAGATACACAATTAAAAACCAAATAGTAAAGGGAAAAAGGGGCGTAGCTAGGCTTAGTGCCACCCGGAAGAAGCAACGTTTTTTTAACGCCCCCTAATTTAATGTGGAAAAATGTCGCCCGAGAGCGTGTTGTCCCCCCGCCCCCCTTCGACCCCCGCTTCCCCTAATTTCTCGCCCTTTTCGTACGCCAGTGTAAATGGAAAAGATTGGTGAAGGTGAGAGAGGGAAGGGGGAAGTTGGAACGGCGGTGAAATAATTTGAGGGAATGGAAATGGACAGGTGGTCGGAGAGAGCGGTGCTTAAAGAATTGAAAACACATTAGCGTCTGGCAATAGATTTCTTTCCCCCCTCCATAAACCTTTTAATTTCTTTAGAGCTTAATGGGTCCCCCCAGACGGACGGGTCGGGTCTGACCAATGGCCGGACCGTTGAGCCCGTGGCCTGACCAACGTCTGCTGGTCTGAAGAAGAAAGAAAAACAAAAAAAACAAACAAACAAACAAACATGTCTCGGCACGTTCTGTTAAACATACTGACGTGTTTAGTATCGACTGGGGTTATTAATGAAATTATGGGTGCGTAGGGGGCCCATTTTGTGGCTATTAAGGAGGGCATACCCGTGTTGGGGCTTGATCGATACCGCGTATCGTATTCGGGAGCAGTGGAGTATTCGATAAGTGTGCAGCCGGCAGCCATTTTTCACCTTATAGCCTTGGTTTTGGTAATCGCTATTAGCAGTACATACCCCGATTCGATTTTTAAACAAAAAAATATCAATAGAATGTGATAGTTTGAGACGTTCGGATATTCCAATGAAAGCACGCGGCTGTTCGTCGATGTGTTTGCTTTAATTTTTCAACCGTCGCATACATTTTAAGCGTCGCGACTTAGGTCGTCTAAAGCAGTGGTCCTCAACCTTCCTGATGCCGCGACCCTTTAAGCGCAGATCATCACGTTGGGGGCGACCCCCCAACAACAAAATTTATTTTTCGCTGACACTTCATAACTGTAGAGTACACGGTCTTTGGCGACCCCTGTGAAAGGTTAGTTCGACACCCACCTCCCCCTCAAAAAAAGGGGGTCGCGATCCAGAGGTTGAGAACCGCTGACCTAAAGGGTTCCTCTGAGTCTGTCTGCACGGCGTGCAGATGACCGATGAGAGAAATCAATTCCAGTTGCAGTAGCTTCAAAGGAGGGTTGGGGGGGGGATGCTCTCGAGGTATTGGCCCCCATGTTAATAAACAAGTGCAAGTACTCAAGTACAGAATTGATAAGTAAAAAAAAAATCACACTTATTTGAAGTGCATTTTAATAATTAACTATCCCATCCGCATAGTATCCTCCCTACGGGCGCAAATGTCCACAGGAGCAGTCGTTACACCCCGCGGCTTAACTGGACATGCATTTAGAATTTTGCAGCATATGTTCTGCTGGCTTCAGATTGACCGGCGCAGTTTGTGTACCGAAGAAATGCCAGGCACCTTCGTCCTTTGCAGTTATTTGAAATTATTTTTACATCTTTTATAATTAATGTCCCTTTTGTTTGTGGCCAGCTGGGGCGCGCAAAATCGTCGGACGGCTAACTGACTCACTTCCCGTAAAGGCTATCGAGCTTAAAATTGGCACATGGACGTCGTTGCCGACGACGATACATTCTTTCAACTTTTCAGCCCCTAATCCTACCCCCCCCCCCTTTTCCGCTACTCCCAACACCCCCCCCTTTTTCCTGTTTTTTCCAAGAGAAGGTAAAATGAAATCGCCCCGCCTGCCCTAAATGAGATGCTTTTTTTAAAAAANCTTTGCAGTTATTTGAAATTATTTTTACATCTTTTATAATTAATGTCCCTTTTGTTTGTGGCCAGCTGGGGCGCGCAAAATCGTCGGACGGCTAACTGACTCACTTCCCGTAAAGGCTATCGAGCTTAAAATTGGCCCATGGACGTCGTTGCCGACGACGATACATTCTTTCAACTTTTCAGCCCCTAATCCTCCCCCCCCCCCCTTTTCCGCTACTCCCAACACCACTCCGTTTTTCCTGTTTTTTCAAAGAGAAGGTAAAATGAAATCGCCACGACTGCGCTAAATGAGATGCTTTTTTTAAAAAACAAAAACAAAACATTTCACGTGCGTTTGGTGGGTAGTATTTTGCTTTTTTTTTTTCTGAAGTAGTTGTTGATACCAATCTGCTGACTAAGAGCGGGGCGGGTCATTAGACTATTAATATAGTTCAGGGGCGTGAAAAACGTGTTCGGTTCGGGCCTGGGGGAGGAGGGGGTGGGCGTGCACTCATTATGGTTCTTATAAACTGCGTTGATTTGAATGATTGTAACAAATCATAATGCCATGTAATAGGTATATGCGCAGAATGTATCATCGAAACCCTTTGTAATGTAATATTGTGTCGCGCCTTTATAACATGTCAGGCCCTCTGGGCATGTGGACATGTCGATCATCTATTTGACTATCTCCTGGCAATGCCCGATGGGATCGATGTGGTCGACAATCGACATCAGAGTTGAGTCTTGGTTGTGGTTAATTATTCATTTACCGCATTTATCAGTCGATTTTCCTGAGGGTTATTTCATTTTTAAAAGAACAACAACAAGAAAACACCTTCTTTCTAGATTGATGTCAGATGACCTTATTTGAGTGCAATTTGGCACCAATACCTTCAGTTATAAAAAAAAAAAAAGTTTACCATCACCCATGAGTTTTTTTTACGTTTATTGAATCAAGGTACTACGTGAAACACGTTTCAAGCAGATCAAACGTTTTTATATCATATATTACCTTCATCGTAATCCGGCTTCTAGCCTGGCACTTTTTTTTTTTTGTTCATCCGCAAGTGGATTTTTTAAACTTAAAAATAATAATACTAATAATAATAATAATAATAATAATAATAATAATAATAATAATAATAATAATAATAATAATAATAATAATAATAATAATAATAATAATAACAACAAATTAACGACAAGAAGGGGTTTAGCATTTAAAATTATTTTTAAAAAAAATACTTTAATTTTTTTTTTTTTTTTGTTCATCCGCAAGTAGATTTTTTAAACTTAAAAATAATAATAATAATAATAATAATAATAATAATAATAATAATAATAATAATAATAATAATAATAATAATAATAATAATAATAATAATAATAATAATAATAACAACAAATTAACGACTAGAAGGGGTTTGGCATTTCAAATTATTTTTAAAAAAAATCCTTTAATTTGCCGTAAAGAAGTCGCAACAATTACATATTTCCTGAAGCATTAGTTTGTCAGACAATGGTGCGCACTCTCTAACTCCCGAAAGGGGAAAAAAGGGGCATTAAATATAAATGACCAACTTATTGGCCTGTCCGAGTCCCTGCAACACACATTGAGGGGAAATTAGCGGGACAAAGTGTGGGGGAAACGGGAAAACAAAGGACGCAACGAAACAAAGGACGTGTCGGCAAGAAGCCTCCTTCGGCGAACAAACAGCAGTAAGAACAGTATAAAATAAACACTTAGTTGCAATGCAGTGTCCGAGAGGACAGCAGGAGGGATGTTTTGCTGTCGTTGACGCCGACACTGGACAGCCCGGTTGCAACCGGTCTTAGCTTGACCGACACGGAAGAGGTTGGTGACAGTCTTGAAGACGTCTGCTATCGTAATCTAAGGGACTGTAGCATGGAGGAGATTAATGACAAGTCTTTGGGGACGTCTGCTGTCTAATCTGAGGGACTGAAGCACCTGGACTGTCAGCGACCAGGGCGCGGTGACGTCACACCGAATTTCAAGAACTGTGATTGGCCGCGACTAAATGACGTCATACGGGCCATAGCCGGAACTGTGGGTGACCACGTCACGGTGACGTCACATTGGCCTTTGTGATGACGACGGACGCGCAGAGGCATCTCACGGTGCTGGCAGAACGCCTTGTCATCCATCATTATATAAGATTTTAAAAAAAATATGGAGTTATCTTGGTGAGTGGGGAGCACTCGTGAAAATGGCGATGAGAGGACAGTATGGGGCGGTCCCAAAATCTACAGAGAAAACCCCATAAATATGCGATCATATAAATTCCTATTGGGTAAGACCTTTAGCATAGTGACCAATAATATTTGTGGGAAAATTTAAAAAAAAAAAAAGAAAAAAAACGAAATTCAGATTTGTTCCCGTGTTCCTTAAGTTTATAACGAGCCATGTTCCTTTCTTTCATAACAACCCAATATTCCTTAACCACATAACAGATCATTCTCCTTAACGACGTAACAACCTGTGTTCCTAAAGCTCATAACATTCCGTTTTTCCACACCTTTCTACTGATCAAGCTCAGAAAGTTCATTTGCTACCATTTTCGTATTTGCCATTCGTGTCTACAGAAGCTCTTTTGTTTGCAGCTCCACTTCGCTCTGGGTAAAAATCATAAAATACTTTAAATAGCACATTTATTTGTATGCACATTGAAGCATGGCTGATCCTAAGGATTCTTCTATACAGATTTACTTCACACGAAGAAATTCACCTTGAAATCCTCACACCAACAGACTTCAAGCCCACAATTCTCCGCTAGAGTTTGCAATTAATCTAGGATTAAACAAAAATATGTTTATTTTCCCCCCCCCCCGTCCAAATGTATAATCAAGCCTGGTGTATGACTTTGATGTGTTTTAATCACGTGTGGTCAGCCATGTTCTCTACTGTGATCATGGGATGACCTTGACCTGATAGTGAAACATTGAATGTTTGAACAGCGGAAAGAGGACAAGGGTGGATGATTAGATGAGGATGAGGAGAAGGTGTAAGAGAGAGAGGGGATGGAGGGAGATTGTGGGCAATACGGAGGATTGAGACCGACGGTAAAATCCTGAGTTGTTGGGGTAGGGGAGGGGGGTAGACTTGAGTGGAAAGTGGGATACGAAAATTGCTCAGGATGGTTTATAAGGGGTATGGAGGAAAAAAAGAGTTTGGAGGGGGGGGGGCGCTAGATCACATGTCTAAGGCTGCACGCCCGCACGCGTTTATATTATGCTTCTCCAGAATCTGAAACAGTTTATAAGGAAACAAACAGTTTACGAAATATGCCATAATATGTCACGGACACAGAAACATGAAACAAGAGTCTTCATATTCAATTAGAGTAATGGGAAATCATTGCAACGGGAGGGAAGGGATCAAAACACCAGGAAGTCTAAGTGTTGCTTTCTGCAGCTGTTTCTTTTTTGTCCTTTAAACAAATGAGACATATATGGTCTAATTTTAACAAGGGGTGCGGGGGCGCCCTTGGGGCAGTGGGAGGGGGGGGGAGAAGGGGTGATAGTGCGTCACTTTTCACGGATAAGATTAGGCCATCGTAACCATCTGAGGCTGGACTCTCAGAGTAAACGAAATGGTCCACTAAGTTTTAAGCCACGTATACAATAATGCGAAAGAAAGTATGCTGTGGAACAGACAAGAGGCGGCTTAAAATTGGGGGGGGG
>CAXITT010000531.1:236125-256457 GCA_964033795.1 Lymnaea stagnalis | reverse complement strand
GGGGGGGGGGGGGTGGAACGGAATATCTAAGAACGGAAGTTAACGATCCGAGAAGTCGTCAGGTAAAAACAATGGCCATGGCGATTTCATAAGCCTTGTTTGAACACATATTGTAGATAGAATTTTTAAAAAAATGGAGATATCGATTCCACCTTAACCCTTTATTATTTTTTTTGGGGGGTTCCTTTTTGTACCAAATACATTTAACGATACCGATTACTTTCTCCGATTCCGAAAACAAAGATGTTCGACCCAGGCACCGGGTCTGTTGTGAATTCTAACAGCGAAACGGTTGAATGAAGAACGGGAGCTAAACGCTGTCGGCCTTTTGTTTGCTTAAAAATACGTCGAAAAGTCAAATACGTGCTTGACATAACTGTTGGGGGGGGGGGGGGGACGAAAAAAAGGGGGGGGGGGCTTTTCGTAGCCGGCGGCATGACAGCGCTCTAGTGACATAATGACAAATCAACTTTTTTTTTTTTTAACATAAGGGCTGTTAGTAAGGTTATACACTTAGCGATATAAATGAAGCATGAACTCCAGCAGGTCATAAAGTTGAGAATAAACATTATGCGGTACACATTTAGGACTTAGGATATGGGATAAGTTCACGAAGGGGAAAAAAAACAAACATTTATTTTAGGAGAGAAAAAGAGCATGATGGGGCTGGTGCACGTCATTTCCGCTTTCGTATCATTTGGTTTTTTTTTTGTTTTTTTTTTTGGTCATGGGTTTGGCTGAGTAAACATGGATCGGATGACGTCACCGTGAATGGAGAGGAAAGACATTGTTCAGATTAAAAGTATACATGTCATTTTAAAAACTAAATTCTTGGGTCAGTTATATTTTACTCAATTCTACTTAACTTACTGGAATCGAGTTTCGAAACACCAAACCTGATTTTTGGAACCAACCCAAAAGCGGCTACCACGGGCAGGCTACTCTGTTTTACAAAAAAAATAGAACGCAGCCCATACTCTAAGCAGCATACATTGTAAAAACAATAAATATTAGGATACACAAAATATATCCTCGATAATGTTTTTTTTTTTCCCTTATTTAAAAAAATCATTAACCTCATGGACCCCTGTGAGAAGTTAGTGGTTATTTTTTTTTTTTTTTTTTTTTTTTTTTGGTGGACAACGGGGTAGGGGGGGGAGGGGGGTCAGTTTTCGTGTTGCCTGGATTGAGAACCCTTGATAACGAGCTCAGTAGCAATTCAACCGTTTTCCGGTCACTCAGTCATTTTTTTACAAGAGCCGATCGAGCCGCGAGAGCAGTCTTTGATGACGTCGTTGTGATCGTTCGGGCGCACGCACAATGGTTATAACAGAGAGAAATTAATTAACTCGTCAGCTGCTGGGGGGGGGGGGGGATCAATCCATAGCGGGAGCCGAAGGTCGGGGTTTTTTTTGTTGTTGGTGTTGGGGGGGGGGGTGGGTATCAATCCATAGCAGGAGCCGAATGTCGAGGTTTTTTTTGTTGTTGTTGTTGTTTTTTGTTGTTTTTTTTTTGGTTTAATTTGAGAAGCCGCTTTGATGGCAGCTTACAGAATGTAAACGTCAAGTGCATAGTTCATGAAAGCTGGGTCGATTGTCTTTAAGGTAAACGCATAACAAGTTAAACGCATAACAAGTTGTCTTTAAGGTAAACGCATAACAAGTTGTCTTTAAGGTAAACGCATAACAAGTTGTCTTTAAGGTAAACGCATAACAAGTTGTCTTTAAGGTAAACGCATAACAAGTTTTCTTTAAGGTAAACGCATAACAAGTTGTCTTTAAGGTAAACGCATAACAAACTAACTAATAATGGCCCCAAAAAAACAAAAACATACAAAAATATATGAAATAAAACTTGTAAGGCAAATTTAGGGTACGAAGAGTTTACTATACGTTTCAAGGGGGGGTCAGATCTTTGATTGATAAGTTTTTTTTAGATGCTATGAACTGTGAGAAGGAAAAAAAAAAATGGAAACTTAAATATAACGCTCTTATCTAAAGCAGACCCCTATTTTTTTTTCTTCCTATTTCACCGTTATTCTTAGATGTTCCGCGCCCAGCCCAAGCCATATCCTCCACCCTACACTCTACGCTTTCAGCATTGATGGGGTCAAGTGTGACAGAACCGTCAAAGATCACGCGATCGTTGAATCGATCACACCTGATAGCTCTCACCCCCAAAGAGATAAGCAACACTGTCACACCTCAAGATTGGAGCATAAAGATTATAAAAAAACAAATTAAAAAAAAAACACTAAACACACAAACTCCCTCACACAGCACGATCATGTACTCACCAGATCTCGTCGTCGCCTCGTATCGCACGACACCAGCTCTCGTAGTCTCCCCCTCTCTCTCTCTTTCTCGTAGCTTCATTCATTCATTGCAGAGGGGTAACACAAAAAAAAAAACAACAACCACAACAAAACTAAAAAACAAGTTTTTTTTTTTTTTAAATAGATGCTCAGCGTGTTTTGAGCGCGTGGCGAGTTCCTGCCCGAACGAGAGCCAAATGAACGGGGGCGCTCTTACGTTTTACGCACCGTGCCATAAAGTCAGTTTGCCCTCCCCCCACCCATCTTTTCGGCTATTGCCTTGCGTGTAGAGTATTATTTTGCCCGCAGACTTGTCATCCCCCCCCCTCCCATCTTGTGTTGAATTATAGAGTAGCCCTTTGTGTGTGTGTGTGTATGTTGTTGTGCGGTTGTGTCGGTGAATGCGTGTATGTGTGCGGGTAGGTGTGCGCGTGTGCTACAGCTATGACGTATGGAGCAGACACGTTCTGAGACGAATGTCATCAGAATTAACCGCCGTCCTCGCGGCTACGATGCAGCGAAGGGGAATCATCGGTGTTTAGACCAGGGGTTCTCAACATTAAGGGTAACTGTCACAAATGTCTTTAAAACACGAGGACGGCAGGCGGGGACAAAAAAACAACAACAACAACACGTCGTTTAAGGCTTGGTCTGATCCATACATAAACACACGCACACACACACACACGCATACACGCATACACGCATACACGCATACACGCACGTATTCTGCAGTGGCACCAGACGCCTGATACCAGAAGTAAGATCCTGGACGATCTCAACGACACGCGCTTCGTGCTCGATCGAGGCAATGTTCATAACTTAACAATTCATAACTTAACAATTCATAACTTAACAATTCATAACTTAACAATTCATAACTTAACAATTCATAACTTAACAATTCATAACTTAACAATTCATAACTTAACAATTCATAACTTTAGTTCATAACTTACGTTCATAACTTAACAATTCATAACGTAACAATTCATAACTTAACAATTCATAACTTAACAATTCATAACTTTAGTTCATAACTTACGTTCATAACTTAACAATTCATAACTTAACAATTCATAACTTAACAATTCATAACTTAACAATTCATAACTTAACAATTCATAAGTTAACAATTCATAACTTAAGTTCATAACTTACGTTCATAACTTAACAATTCATAACTTAACAATTCATAACTTAACAATTCATAACTTAACAATTCATAACTTAAGTTCATAACTTAACAATTCATAACTTAACAATTCATAACTTAACAATTCATAACTTAACAATTCATAACTTAAGTTCATAACTTACGTAGTATTGAATTGTTAAGTATTGAATTGTTAAGTATTGAAAAGTTCATAACTTACGTTCATAACTTAACAATTCATAACTTAACAATTCATAACTTAACAATTCATAACTTAACAATTCATAACTTAACAATTCATAACTTAACAATTCATAACTAACAATTCATAACTTAACAATTCATAACTTAACAATTCATAACTTAACAATTCATAACTTAACAATTCATAACTTAAGTTCATAACTTACGTTCATAACTTAACAATTCATAACTTACGTTCATAACTTAACAATTCATAACTTAACAATTCATAACTTAACAATTCATAACTTAACAATTCATAACTTAAGTTCATAACTTACGTTCATAACTTAACAATTCATAACTTAACAATTCATAACTTAACAATTCATAACTTAACAATTCATAACTTAACAATTCATAACTTAACAATTCATAACTTAACAATTCATAACTTAACAATTCCTGTCTGTCCTGTCCACTCTTTGATGTTATCCTCCCACCTTTTTCTTTGTCTTCCTCTTCTTCTCCCACCTCTTGTGGTGCCCTGCAATATTTCTTTGGCAAGCCCCTTGTTTCCTTGTTTCGTGGCCGTACCATTGTAGTTTTTCGTTTTTTCACAATCACCAGTAGGTCATCGTACTCCCCAATTGCCTGACGAAACCCTTTCTTTCACTGTATCATTGGAGATACGGTCCTTATAGCAGATGCCAAAAATGCTTCTGAAGCATCTCATCTCCATCGCCTTTATTTTCCTTTCAAGATCGGCTGTTAAATGTCCAGGATTCGCAGGCATACAGGAAAAATTGTTTCCCGATAACTGTGGTAAATCAGATTCTTTATTTTTTAAAATATATATATATATATTATTACTATTTTAAATCGCATGTGCGTTTTTTGCGTTATGTTTTCTTGACTTTTTTCTGAAATAGTTGGTGGAATTAATCTGCGGCTACAAGGCGGGTGGGTCATTGGAATGTTAATAGAGTTTGGGGGGGGGGGGGGGGCGTGATCAAATGGGGGGGTTGTGAGCCTTGGTGGGTTGGGGGGGAGGGGGCTGGAACTAATTGGTATTCTTATAAAGGGAGCCACGTGTGTGCATATTTTGTCAAGTTATCAGTCCATCCACCATTGCTCTATGTTAAATTTTATAAAGGATTTATTTATACGAAAAACTTTATTTTTTTTTAAAAGGGGGTGCTTTAGTCTTTGGTCAGGTGAAACAAGCCTCAATCCCAAATGACTTACGACAGAAGGCCGGGCTGTAGCACCACAGGGACTGGGAGGGTTAGGCTAGTCCTCTCCCTCAAGAGATGTGTTTCGACTCTGGAGCACCTGAAGCTGCCTTTGTTGGGTAGAGGGTGTGGCTGCTGGGTGTGTGGAAGAGGGTGTGGGGTATGAGGCGCGGGCAGGGGGCGTGGGTTAGAGGGTGTCGGGTAAACAGTGAAGGGTGGATAGTGAGGGGTAGAGTGTGAGGGGCTAGAGTGTGAGGGGGTATTGTGTGAGGGGGTAGAGTGTGAGGGGTAAAGTGTGAGAGGTAAAGTGTGAGGGGTAGAGTGTGAGGGGTAGAGACACTGCCCATCTCACTGAGGGGGTAAAGTGTGAGGGGTAGAGTTTGAGGGGGTAGAGTGTGAGGGGGTAGAGTGTGAGGGGGTACAGTGTGAGAGGGTACAGTGTGAGGGGGTACAGTGTGTAAGGTAGATGTTATGGGGTGTGCAGTAGAGGGTGTGTGGTAGTGGGGCAGAGGCCGTGTGGTAGAGGTTGTGGTGTATCGGGTAGAAGCTGTAGGGTAGATGGTTGTGGGATAGATGATGGGCGGTAGATTGTGAGGGGTAGAGTGTGTGGGGTAGAGTGTGAGGGGTAGAGTGTGAACGACGATAATATAAAAGTCGTTGAGTATTGTTACAAACGTATTGCTTGAATACTAAGACTTTCTTGACTTTTGAAATGTTGTTTCCTTTTTAAAAAAAAAAAATATTTAAGCTTGTTCGACTTGTCAACACGAAAACATTATTGCCAACGATTACCGCTTGAAGCAGTGGCTCTCAACCTTTCTAATGCCGCGACCCTTTAATACTGTTCCTCATGTTGTGGTGACCCCCAAAACTTAAACTATTTTCATTGCAAATTCATAAAGATGTGTCTTCCCAGAGTCTTAGGGCGACCACAGTGTGTGGGTCGTTGGACCGCCATAGGGGTGGCAAAATACAGGTTGAGTACCGCTGGCTTTGACATGAAGTCTGATGATCCACGACCAAGAATAATGAGCAAAGGAGGATTTAATCTAATGAGTCAAATAGGACCAAATCTGATGAGTCAAATAGGACCAAATCTAATCAGTCAAATAGGACCAAATCTAATCAGTCAAATAGGACCAAATCTGATGAGTCAAATAGGACCAAACCTAATGAGTCAAATAGGACCAAACCTAATGAGTCAAATAGGACCAAGTCTAATGAGTCAAATAGGACTATATCTAATCAGTCAAATAGGACCAAACCTAATGAGTCAAAGAGGATCAAATCTAATGAGTCAAGTAGGACCAATTCTTATGAGTCAAATAGGACCAAATCTAATGTGTCAAATAGGACAAAATTTAATGAGTCAAATAGGACATAATCTAATGAGTCAAAAGGAACCAAATCTAATGATTCAAATAGGACCAAATTTAATGAGTCAAATAGGACCAAATCTAATGAGTAAAAAAAACAAATCTAACGATTCAAACAGGACCAAATCTAATAAGTCAAATAGGACCAAATCTAATGAGTCGAATAGGGCAAAATCTAATGAGTCAAATAGGACCAAATCGAATGAGTCAAATAGGAACAAATCTAATGAGTCAAATAGGACCAAATCTTATGAGTCAAATAGGACAAAGTATAATGAGTCAATATGATCAAATCTAATTAATCAAAAAGGACCACATCTAATGAGTCAAATAGGACCGAATCTAATGATTCAAGTAGGACCAAATCTAATGAGTCAAATAGTGCCAAATGTTATGTGTCAAGTAGGACCAAATCTTATGTGTCAAGTAGGACCAAATCTTATGAGTCAAGTAGGACCAAATCTTATGAGTCAAGTAGGACCAAATCTTATGTGTCAAGTAGGACCAAATCTTATGAGTCAAGTAGGACCAAATCTTATGTGTCAAGTAGGACCAAATCTTATGAGTCAAGTAGGACCAAATCTTATGAGTCAAGTAGGACCAAATCTTATGAGTCAAGTAGGAACAAATCTTAAGTGTCAAGTAGGACCAAAAGCCTTGAAACAAGTAGGACTAAATCTTGGGATTTAAGTAGGACCGATTCTTATGAGTCATGTGGGACCAAATCTTATCAGCCAAGTAGGAACAAATCTTATGAGACAAGTAGGAGCAACTTTTATGAGCCAAGTAGGACCAAATCTTAGGAGTCGAGTATACATTGTCATTTGAGTCAAGAAGGACCAAATCTTAGGAGTCGAGTAGACATTGTCGTTTGAGTCAAGAAGGACCAAATCTTATGAGTAGAGTGAGACCCTATCTTATGATTCAAGTAGGACCAACTCTGATTGATGAGTCAAGTAGGACCAAATCTTATGAATAGAGTAGAACCATATCTTTTGATTCAAGTAGGACCAAATCTGATTGATGAGTCAAGTAGGACCAAATCTTATGTGTAGAGTAGAACCATATCTTTTGATTTAAGTAGGACCAAATCTGATTGATGAGTCAAGAAGAACCAAATCTTATGTTTCAAGTAGGACAAAATCATATGAGTCAAATGGGACCAAAACTTATGAGTCAAGCAGGACCAATTATTATTTTTAAAGCAGGACCAAATATTATGATTCAAGTAGGACCAAATCTTATGTGTCAAGTAGTATTAAATTTTATGATTCAAGTAATACCAAATCTTATGAGTCAAGTAGTATTAAATTTTATGATTCAAGTAATACCAAATCTTATGAGTCAAGTAGGACAAAATATTATGATTCAAGTAGGACCAAATCCCTTGAGTCAAGTAGGACCAAATCTTTTGGACATATCTTATGATTCCTGTAGGACCAAATCTTATGAGCCAAGTAGGACCACATCTTATGAGCCAAGTAGGACCAAATCTTATGAGCTAAGAAGGACCAAATCTTATGAGCCAAGAGAGGACCAAATCTTATGAGCCAAGTAGGACCAAATCTCATGAGCCAAGTAGGACCAAATCGTATGAGACAAGTAGGACCAAATCTTATGAGTTAAGTATGGCCAGGTTTTATTATGAAAATATGACAAAGTACATGACACGTGCTCTTAAAATGCTGCCTGTATCACGCTATTCATCATTGTATATTGTGTCCAGAGGGTAGAACATAAGGCACAGTGATTGGTTCAGGTTTAAAAAAAAAGAGATGAGTCTGTGGACGTGTGAAATTAAGTTTCCAGGTGTTGTCCACTCGCAACGGAGAGGGGGGGGGCGCTAGGACCTCTCTCGTCTGCCTCTCATGTCCCTTGGCGCCAGTCTATCCGAGCCACTCACCCCTCCCTCTCCCTTCCCTCACCCCCACCCCCACCCTTTACCACCCAGCACACCAGGCACTATCCATATTCCCACCACATCCACCCTCGAGAAGCGATCAATGGGCGTAAATGGGGGGGGGGGGCAGGGAGGGGGAAAAAAAAGAAGGGGGTGTGGGTAGTCTACTGTTCTTTCAGGGTAAAGATCGACCCTATCCTATATTATTCTTTTTCTCGAGGACTTAACTTATGAGGCTGAACGTAATAAAATTTTATTTAAAAAAAAATAAAAAAACTATAATTTCCTTGATAATGTTTTCATCTACACTTGCGTTCACCGTGATCACTTTTGGCAACTAAACATTGAGTCTATTAAGAGGCGAATCTAACAACCGAAAATGTTTACATACGTATTACGTTTTGAAATGAGTAATTTTGGAATTGGATTCTCACTCTGTGCCACATTTAGAAATGGCGTCAGCGGGCCGTCGAGCAAGTGCTCTTTGTGCCCTCCTCAGAGCACGCGCCCCCAAGCCCGGTATCGGGCGGCGAAGCGGCACGTTGGAGACTCCCTTTGCCAGGAAAGGCCCCCCCTCCCGAGTCCGCTCGATCGGGTTCCGCTGGGGGCCGCCCCAACGCCCCAACCCAAAGACACCCGGTCGGTCTGGCACTGTGTTTGCACTCAGTGCACACGCTCGGCTTTCTCAGGAGTCGGGATGGTAAATTTACGTCCTAATATCTTCGGTGTCAATTAGTGGGCCGGTCAGTCCTGAACCATGCCGCATGGTGCTTGCTTGTAAGGGCAGTGGTGTATCACTGGGAAGTGATCCTATGGCAGCGCCGCGACTGTGTGATTGGGGGGGGGGGTCGATTCTATGGAAATGATTGGGACTTTTTTTCCCACACTGACACATCATGATTGTATGAATGGGAAGATTTTTTTCCCACTGGCAGTGGTAGCAATTGAATGATCATGTTTTTTTTCCCCACTGGTCATCATGAGTGTATGAATGGGACGTTTTTTCCCTACTGTCAGTGCCGTGAGTGTACGATTAGGATTTTTTTTTCCCTCTGGCAGTGCAGTGATTGCTTAACTGAAAACTGTACGCTTAAAATCCGATTTTTTTTCTTTAAAAAAAATATTTTCGATAAATTTTCGTAATTTATTTAATATTGTTACATTTCATAGTGACTGTAAAGGAGTCATCAAATTTAACCTTATTCTCAAAATGAATGCCAAATAGTATCTACCGATTTTTTTTTCTGGCCTCCGTCCGTCAAAATGTGAGTATGGTGTAGTCTTGTCCGTCAAAATATGAGTATGGTGTATACTTTTCCGTGACGATGGTGTAGACTTGCCGTCACGATGGTGCAGACCTCCCATCACGAATTCATACGGCCTTGGGATTTCTTTCTTTAGAAGTATAGATCGATTCCCTAGACAGCAAATCACCTCTCTCCACGCACCTGGATAACCCAAGGGAACACCACATGTTGATGATACAGCCTGGCAACCCCATGGAACACCAAACGTGGATGATACAGCCTGGCAACCCAAGGGATCACCACATGTGGATCATACAGCCTGGCAACCCAAGGGAACACCACATGTTGATGATACAGCCTGGCAACCCCAGGGAACACCAAACGTGGATGATACAGCCTGGCAACCCAAGGGATCACCACATGTGGATCATACAGCCTGGCAACCCAAGGGATCACCACATGTGGATCATACAGCCTGGCACCAGCGGCGTCGCTGGGCGCTGCAAAAATAATCTGAAAAGTTTGAGAACGGATAACGAATGAAGAAAGGAATCTCTTCATAGCACGAACTAAAAAACACAAAAAAACACAAAAAAACAGATGCTTAGGTGAACCCTACAAACCCACAATCCCCCCTTCCCCCCCCCTCCCAACCTCCCTGGGTTCTTCCTCTTCTTTGAACGAAGAAGATTTGCTAAAGCTCCAATTCTCGATACATTAATCGGATTTTTGTGCACGGCAACTTGTGGGAGTGGTGGGGGAGGGGGGCTTGTCACGTCGTAGCGTAAGAACTCTGCTGGTGTGAAGATTTTAGTTAATTTATGGTGTATGTTGTCACGGTGATTTGGGGACTTTATAAAAGCAAATTTGGGGACTTTGTAAAAGCAAATTTGGGGACTTTGTAAAAGCCAATTTGGGGACTTTGTATAAGCCAATTTGGGGACTTTGTAAAAGCAAATTTGGGGACTTTGTAAAAGCCAATTTGGGGACTTTGTAATAGCAAATTTGGGGACTTTGTAAAAGCAAATTTGGGGACTTTGGGCAATAAACTGATTACGAAAGGAGATATGTTTTTTTTTTTAAAAATGGAATTCATCATCTGACTGTTCCTTAAAAGCAGGTTATATATACACAAAGTTCTGGGCTAGTTTTTTTGTGTAAAGACCTCTTATGGGTGAATACCAAAATGTGCAATAGATTGTTACAACAGTGGATATTACATTCGTGAATATCAGCATAATATGTAGGTTATTACAATCTTGAATAATACCTGGGTAAATGCCATGGTAAATGGATAATTGCCGTATCATAGCTGCTAATGCCCCAGTATTCTGGTTAGTACCAAAGCTGCATGGCTTAATATCCCAATATATGGATTAACACTGCAGTAAATGGGGTGTTATATTTGGTAGAGTTGTTTGTTGAAAATATTAAGTTGCTAAGGTACTTCACTAGGAAGATAATCAAACAACAGAGGCAACCATCAAGGTTAGTTCAACGTTTTATTATAGGAGGACAACATGGAGTCCTACCAACGTGGAGCACTCGACAAGACAGCATAAAAACATGACGTCACTACACAATTAAATAATGTGATGTGCAAAACAATGCGCAATTAGCATTCAGCATTTTGTCAATTTCCAACATTGTTACCATAATATAACCTGTTAACTTATAATGCAGTTTCATAAATGCCGTTTTTGTATCGTCAGAAGAGACACGACATTTTGGACTGTATCCATGGTGGCGACCAGTTCGTTATCCACATTCCCCTGGCCACCCACCCTCCACCCCTACCTGGCCCCCTGGGAAGGCCGTGGATTCTCAAAATCTTAATTTATATTTTAAACCCGTTTCTAAGAGATACCAAAAAAAAACAAAAAAAACTTTCCTTGAATTCTTTAAATCCATCCATTTATCATCTCAGCCTTTCTCCCAAGGAGAATAAAATGTCATCGGTAGAGACGTTCATTTCTCATCTCATCCTTTTTCCACAGAAGGTGTCATTGATAGAGATGTTCATTTATCATCACATCCTTTCTCCACGGAGAATAAAATGTCATTAATAGAATTTATTTTATTTTTTTTTTGGGGGGGGGGGAAGGGGAGGTGTGTGAAAGAGAAATAACTCTTTAAATTTTAATTGTCCACAGTTTTTAAGGGTATTTCCCTTTTGTCTAATATTAGCGATTAAATGAAAAAGATCTTCCTGCGGGCGCCCATGGTTGGTCAGCTCTAGTTTGATAGATGGCACTTAATTATTTAGATGCCACCTAAGTTGACTCTTGCTTGTGGTGAGTAAAATTAGAGGCAGTGTTAGTAATTTTATGTATCTGGATGGAACCAAATTGCTGTTATTCATCTATTTGCAATGGTGTTTATTTCGCTACTGACATATATTTCATTACTTTCCCGCTTTTCGCCTCTTAGTCTTAGTAAATCACCAGCTATTTATTGAGAAAGAGATCGAAACTGTCACAAATTTTAAGACAGGACATTGACAATTTTATTTAAAGTTTTAACAAATATTTCCCACATAAACCCCACCCATGGGCGCCTGCAGGTAGGGGCAGGGGGGGCACTTGCCCCCCCCCCCCTGGATTGATTGGATTAAAAAAATTTAGACAAAAATAGACCAAAAATTTTAAAAATTTTTCCCCCCCCCCCGGAAATGTTTCCCTTTTTTTCCCCCCCCCCCCCCCCTAGAAAGTTTTTTGCGGGCGCCCATGCCCCCACCCTCAAAATTCGAGCCGCGTTCTGTCCGAAATGGATGCACAAACGTGTAATGGAAAAGCAGCGTCCTGGGCGAATGCGCCCCCTGATATTAAGGTCACTTGCGAGTACCCCCTTTACATTGCTGTGCGTGGATCCAGTGGGCTAGAAAGAAATATCAAAGTAGATAGATCTATAAAATGTTTAAAAAATTATTTAAATCTAAAAATATCCAATTTGGCAACTTTTATAACGTATCTTTGAAGACAGAAGAGTTGTCCTTGTTTATTTCCCACAATGGCGTCGTAAATGACAAAAGATTCATGAACTGTAGACTACCTTTTTTTTTTCTTGTTCAATTTTGTTAAATGGATATTCTACATGAACAAAAAGACGCTATTTAAGGCCTTTAGTTTCATCAGGTGAAGAGGAAGTTTTAATTTTATATCACTAGAAATAATTAATCGCGCTTAAATTTCATTGCCTTAGCCTTAGGCTTAGGCCAGGCTTATTCTTAATTAAGCCTTGGCTAATACTAATAGCCTTAATTTTACCTTACCACCCACATGTTTTTATATTGCTGCTTTTCTTTTAACTTTTACTTTATCATTTACAGAACTTTACTTTTCCTAATTTAGGCGTGCTAGAAGGCTGGCACATAATTCACATGTTGGGGGGGGGGGGGGGGTGGATTATTTTTATAACATGCTAATCAGTGTCATTAGTCCTCTCCATTTTCCTGTATGCCTGCGAATCCTGGACATTAACAGCCGATCTTGAAAGGAAAATAAAGGTGATGGAGATGAGATGCTTCAGAAGCATTTTTGGCATCTGCTATAGGGACCATATCTCCAATGAAACAGTGAAAGAAAGGGTTCGTAGGCAATTGGGGAGTACGATGACCTACTGGTGTCTGTGAAAAAACGCAAACTACAATGGTACGGCCACGTAACAAGGAAACAAGGGCTTGCCAAAGAAATATTGCAGGGGACCACAAGAGGAGGGAGAAGAAGAGGAAGACAAAGAAAAAGATGGGAGGATAACATCAAAGAGTGGACAGGACTAACACTGGGCGATGCAGTGGGTAGTGCTGAAGACGGAGAGGAATGGAGGAGGATGGTTCACATGTCATCTGTGACGCCCCAACGGTCCAAGGACTAAGGGACATGAGGATGAGGAGGATGGTTGTACGCCGAGACCCGCCAATTCTATGATTTTCAGAGACTCTGTGAAAAAATATTATGAAGAGTTTGATAGGCATCAGCATGATTATGATTATGGTAATTTTTTCCGATAAAATAAAATACATTTTTGGTTGTTGAAGTTTTAGCACTTTCTAATAAAGATCTGGCAGTGAATGGAACAAGAAAAACGATTGGTTGTAATATTTTTTTAAAGTTTAGACAATCATATTTTATATTATGTTATGTACGCACTGAGAGGGGAGGTGGGGGTTGTTGATTAAGGAGATTTTGCATATGAGACGCTTGGGGCTAATGGTAGTTGGGGATGCCACGACGTCTTTTTTCGGTGTTTACATGTGGGAGTCACTTCCCTTTGTTTATTTTTAGATAACTAATATTTTTATGTATTAGTATTAATTCGCCCGAGGAATGTTTAATATTATATTGTATTTGTTTCTTTTGGGTTTTTATTTTCATAATAAATGAAAAAAAGAAATATAATTTTTAAATATAGACATAAAATTTTATTTTATGTTCTATTTTGACAAAATGGTGAGAAATTATTTTTTTTTGTTGGGTACTTTATAATGATGCGGATATAGAAAGGAGTGCTTAAATATTACGTCTGTTGCTATTCTTGATTGCTTGACCGGGTGCCCGGTAAGTTCAAAATTGGTTGTTGTTTTTTTGCATCGTCAGCAGTTTTAGTTAGATAAATATTGGGTAAATTTATGCAGATGGAGCCTGAATTTAACGCCCGTTTTTGGAATCGTCTGGAAAGTCAGGGCGAAAGGAGTGTGATAGATTGGCTCATGAGTACCGGTCTCATTGCAGATAGATACGAATGTCCCCATTGTAAGAAGGGTATGAACTTGTGTGCATGGGCAAATGCTTCAGATGAGTTTGCATGGCAATGTGGTGACAAAAGTCATGGCAATATTGTGCATAGTTTAAGGAAGGGGTCGTGTTTTAGTGACAGTAGATTGACGTGTGACATTATGTTATTGACACATTTTTGGTTAAGAAAAATGCCTTTGGGACATATTGCGAAAGAAGTAAGCATTTGTCGGGGTACCGTAAAAGACTGGGTCAGCTTTTGTGGCGAGGTCTGCGTGGAAGCGTGTGTTGTGATGAGTGAGAGTTTAGGAGGAGTGGGTAAAATTGTGGAGATGGATGAATCCAAATTCGGCAAGCGGAAGTATCATAGAGGCAAACGCGTAGAAGGAAAATAGGTGTTGGTGGGATTGAAAGAGGATCAAACAAAATCTTTTTCAGGGTTGTTGAGAACCGCGGTAAAGACGTCCTCCTGGCAATAATTAAAGAATTAGTGCAGCCAGGAACCACAATAATTTCTGATTGTTGGAGGTCTTACAACTGTAGGGTTTCACCACCTGAGGGTGAACCATACAATTGAGTTCAAACACTCTGAAACGGGCGCACACACCAACACCATAGAGGGCACCTGGAGTGCAATTAAACGATCTCTGCCCACAAGAACCTGTCCTGGGGAGGAGCAGTTCAACTCATATTTATTTGAATATATGTGGCGACACTTATGTGGTAATAGAGTTTAAATGAGAGAATTTTTAAATGCTATAAAAATTGTGTATCCTCCCCAAATACAAGATTCTGATGCATAAGGAGTGAGTAAAAAATTATTGAAATTTCATTGATTTTTAAAAAGATTTTGCTCGGGATAGATATAGGGTTAGGGTTTTTAATAACACGTGTTTTGCACTACTTTTTGAGCTGCCATCTTGGTTGACACTTCACGTGACTTCACGTGTTGTCAACCAAGATGGCGGCCATTGAGAAAATAGTGGCATCCACAATGACCATTTACCAACGCTTGGATAGGGGGATAGGTGGGTGTGTCAAAGGCAATAAAAATTCGAATGCCATAAAAATTTCACCTCAACCTATCGTATTGATGGTAATGATTGTCATATTGTTGCTTTGTGCGTCACAATGAACTACCTAGATGCGTCAACAGTAATATTTAGTCTAGTTGCCCTCGCAATAACTTCACTCGACCATCCCCTTTTTCTGCTACCAGGCGTGTGATGTAGTTTTGTTACATAATTATTTTGTTCGCCAGAACCGCAATTGTGAAAACGGAGAAAACTAGAGAAGGTTTTTAAAATAAAATACATTATCCAACTGTTCTGCACTGGGAAGTTGGATTTGGACATATTTTTTAATATCTAGTTAGTCGCATTTGAAATATTGAAATATATTTTTAGAACCCACAAAACAGCTCTATCCCTTAAACAATATATCCCCTCAACGACTTGCTGTAGTTATTGAGTGTCAAAACGATTGCAAAAAACATTTTGAAATCAAAGCCTGTAAGTTCTTTAAAGAAGCACTGAGTAAAAAGTACATCCTTGACATCTTTTTGTCAAATATTAAATTCAAAATCACTTTTCCAAAATCAAGTAGCTTGTGTAGAAGCTATGTTTTAATAAAATAAAAAGAGCAAATTTCTGAGTGCAGCTTTAAAGATGATTTGTGCCATAGGAATAATTATTTTAGTGTCATACCAGATATTTTCATTAATATCTTTATTATTTAATTTTCTTTTATTCATATCAGATATAAAATGTGGCAGAGATATAGCAACAGCTATGATTTTAGAAATGTCTACAATGACTATGAAGAAATTAGCCATTAGGATGCCGAGATTGCCATTCAGTATTGCTACTGATGGTAGTAAAGACTCAGACAAAAAGCAGTACTCTCCAGAGGTCACCATTGAAGGATAGGGTGGCCTTGTAAATTCTCATCTCCCAGCTTTGCCGGTGTACAAAGCATCCTCGGCCACAGGACAGAATATATATTTAAGATCATGGCAGATGAATTGAATTCACAGGGCATTTCATGGGTAAACTGCATTGCATTTGGCTGTGACAATGCCAATGTGATGACTGGCCAATACAATGGAGTATACAGTTTTATTAAAGGAGAGCAAGACATTTATCTGGCATGACCCTGCCTCCATCTGGTGCATCTTGCAGCTAAAAAAGTGGGGCTTCCTGTCTCCCCCAAGTTGAGGAGGTCCTGGTTGACGTTTGTTACTTCTTCAAGAAAAGTTTGAAGAGACAGTGTGAATTGAAAAACCTGCAAGTCCTGTATGGTACAGAACAGATGAAAAGTATCAAGCATGCATGCACCAGTATTGCAAGATGCCTAAAAAGATTGTTTGAAAACTGGGACCACTTTATGCACTTTTTTATGAAGACAAATATACAAATTCCAAACCAAATAAGAAACCACATGATGGGCAGACAACTGCTGTGTTGGAAGGACATTGCACTACTTCCTCTGTGAAGCAGGTTGATGCCATTTATGACTTTTTGCGGTCACCAACAAATCAAATTAACTGCTATTTATGATCAGGTGAGATGAATTTTTATATTTCATGAGTCTTGAAGGCTTCATAATTTTACTCACATTTCATTGGAACAGCAATATTTTCTTACGATTCATTTTATTTTGTGCAAAGTTGTTTGCAGTGGACATTAGTAATTTTGTATTATTTACCTTACCATACTGTTGTACTTATTAGTATTTTTATGACACATGGTTATTTTTACAGGTACTTGTCCAACTGCAGGCAGAAGAAGCCATGATCATCATGCTGAAGGAGAACCACTGTAGCCTAATTGGTGACTTGTACAGCAGATTTCTCTTGCCAACAGCAGTTAATGGTATTGACCAGATGAGCTTGTGTAGATTGGTTATGTTAATGTATGCATTTATGTTGTAGTTAGTTGGACAAATTTAATACATTTCTTTTGTTTTAAATTATCATCTAAATGGTTTATCATAATAACTTCAGTACTAGTTTATAATTTTTTTTGGTAATTTTTTCCGATAAAATAAAATACATTTTTGGTTGTTGAAGTTTTAGCACTTTCTAATAAAGATCTGGCAGTGAATGGAACAAGAAAAACGATTGGTTGTAATATTTTTTTAAAGTTTAGACAGTCATATTTTATTTTATGTTATGTACGCACTGAGAGGGGAGGTGGGGGTGGTTGATTAAGGAGAAGTTTGACACTTCTATTGCTGCCCACAGATACTACTTACCAGCTAAGTGCTATTTCTTATTTTTATTTTTATACCGTTTTTTCTGTTGTTTTGTTCGCTGACGAAGGCTTTCTGCCGACACGTTCGCTGTTTTGTTGCGTTTATTTTTTTCAGGTTTAACCCTACTCTGTTTTACTCATTTTATTTTGTACTAACCTGATTGCAGTCTCTCCCCTTATTACCCCTGGCAATAATTAAAGAATTAGTGCCGCCAGGAACCACAATAATTTCTGATTGTTTGGAGATCTTACAACTGTAGGGTTTCACAATAACTTCACTCGACCATCTCCTTTTCTGCTACCAGGCGTGTGATGTAGTTTTGTTACATAATTATTTTGTTTGCCAGAACCGCAATTGTGAAAACGGAGAAAACTAGAGAAGGTTTTTAAAATAAAATACATTATCCAACTGTTCTGCACTGGGAAGTTGGATTTGGACATATTTTTTAATATCTAGTTAGTCGCATTTGAAATATTGAAATATATTTTTAGAACCCACAAAACAGCTCTATCCCTTAAACAATATATCCCCTCAACGACTTGCTGTAGTTATTGAGTGTCAAAACGATTGCAAAAAACATTTTGAAATCAAAGCCTGTAAGTTCTTTAAAGAAGCACTGAGTAAAAAGTACATCCTTGACATCTTTTTGTCAAATATTAAATTCAAAATCACTTTTCCAAAATCAAGTAGCTTGTGTAGAAGCTATGTTTTAATAAAATAAAAAGAGCAAATTTCTGAGTGCAGCTTTAAAGATGATTTGTGCCATAGGAATAATTATTTTAGTGTCATACCAGATATTTTCATTAATATCTTTATTATTTAATTTTCTTTTATTCATATCAGATATAAAATGTGGCAGAGATATAGCAACAGCTATGATTTTAGAAATGTCTACAATGACTATGAAGAAATTAGCCATTAGGATGCCGAGATTGCCATTCAGTATTGCTACTGATGGTAGTAAAGACTCAGACAAAAAGCAGTACTCTCCAGTGGTCACCATTGAAGGATAGGGTGGCCTTGTAAATTCTCATCTCCTAGCTTTGCCGGTGTACAAAGCGTCCTCGGCCACAGGACAGAATATATTTAAGATCATGGCAGATGAATTGAATTCACAGGGCATTTCATGGGTAAACTGCATTGCATTTGGCTGTGACAATGCCAATGTGATGACTGGCCAATACAATGGGTAAACTGCATTGTATTTGGCTGTGACAATGCCAATGTGATGACTGGCCAATACAATGGAGTATACAGTTTTACTAAAGGAAAGCAAGACATTTATCTGGCATGACGCTGCCTCCATCTGGTGGATTTTGCAGCTAAAAAGGGGCTTCATGTCTCCCCCAAGTTGAGGAGGTCCTGGTTGACGTTTGCTACTTCTTCAAGAAAAGTGTGAAGAGACAGAGTGAATTGAAGAACCTGCAAGTCCTGTATGGTGCAGAACAGATGAAAAGTATCAAGCATGTCTGCACCAGATGGCTTAGTATTGCAAGATGCCTAAAAAGATTGTTTGAAAACTGGGACCACTTTATGCACTTTTTTTATGAAGACAAATATACAAATTCCAAACCAAATAAGAAACCACATGATGGGCAGACAACTGCTGTGTTGGAAGGACATTGCACAACTTACTCTGTGAAGCAGGTTGATGCCATTTATGACTTTTTGTGGTCACTAACAAATCAACTTAACTGCTATTTCTTGTCTTACACACTGAAAGTTTATGATCAGGTGAGATGAATTTTTATATTTCATGAGTCTTGAATGCTGCATAATTGTACTCACATTTCATTGGAACAGCAATATTTTCTTACGATTCATTTTATTTTGTGCAAAGTTGTCTGTAGTGGACATTAGTAATTTTGTATTATTTACCTTACCATACTGTTGTACTTAATAGTATTTTAATGAGACATGGTTATTTTTACAGGTACTTGTCCAACTGCAGGCAGAAGAAGCCATGATCATCATGCTGAAGGAGATCCCTGCAGCCTAATTGGTGACTTGTACAGCAGATTTCTCTTGCCAACAGCAGTTAATGGTATTGACCAGATGAGCTTGTGTAGATTGGTTATGTTAATGTATGCATTTATGTTGTAGTTAGTTGGACAAATTTAATGCATTTCTTTTGTTTTAAATTATCATCTAAATGGTTTATCATAATAACTTCAGTACTAGTTTATAATTTTTTTTGTCTTTCAGTTCCAATACAAGCTAAGAAGCAGTCAGAAAGATGATGCTGACCTGATTGTTGGATCTCAGGCAAAGACCATGCTGCAAAACAAAGAAAAGTACAGCCCCAGAGACAAGGGGGTTGTGGAGTTTTTTGCTTCTGTTGGAAAATATTTTGAGATGGTGCTTGACCACCTTCTAAAAAAGACTTCCCTATCAGATCCTGCACTTCAGAATGCTTCTGTATTTGATCCAAAAAGGAGGTTAAACAATACCAGCTAGAATACTTCCTTACCAGATTCCCCATTCTGATCCCCAGAGGGACTGACGTTGACACCATCTATGAAGAGTTTGATAGGCATCAGCAGAGGAACATTGAGGATGGGGTAATAGTTGACAGGATTTGGCAAACAATTTGCCAAAAGCACCCAGCCCTTAAGAATCTTGCCCATGTAGTGAAAGGGATCCTCACCATGCCTCACTCCAGTGCTGCGTGCAAGAGAATATTCTCTATGGTCCTGAAAACATGCACAGACCAAGGAACAAAATAATAGCCCAAAAACAACAGAGGAGAGAAAATCAGGAAGCTGCTTGGACTTGGATGAAACTTTCAGTGCAAAAGAACTCCAGCAGCTTAAAAGTTCAGCAAGCGTCATCAATACACAAGGTATTTAAATATTTATAAAATGTGTACTCAGTTAAAGAATGTGCCCCTTTTATTGCTACAAGTGTACTAATTTGTACAGTATTGTACTATT
>CAXITT010000531.1:220125-234264 GCA_964033795.1 Lymnaea stagnalis | reverse complement strand
CTGTTATTTCTGTTTGTTTTCATGATCCCCCCACCCGTGCATGTTCTTTTAGTATGTCTCTTTGAACACCAGACATGGTGTCAGCAAGGTCTGAAAGGCCCCTGCTCAGGCCATAACTGGCCATCTCCTTGGAGTATTTCAAAAGACAAATTTACGGTACAAGCGTTATTTCCCTTTCACTACTTCCTAGCTGCTTTAGTGCATCGCCTGCTGTTAAAAGTCGTAAGCGAAACTGTTTTCTCCAAGCGCACAAATATAGCATTGCTTTGGAATCTGACTTTTTCAGGTGCTAGATCGTAAAATTGAATTATATGAAGGTTGCAAGTCGCGTTTTTGAGGGAGTCGTTTAAGAGAGGTCTTTATATATTACAAAGCATTGGTGAATTTTTTTTCGGTCATATGTTGGAGGAAGTCATTTAAGAGAGGGTTGCAAAGCGGAGGTTTTACTGTATTGGAAAGACTTTACCATCACCTAGACAGCTCTAAAAAATATGCTAGGGTGCTTTTCTTGGAAGTGCTGGGTGGCTGGTCTAAACTGAGCAAATCTCAAGTTGGTGGTGGGGAGTTCAATTCCAGCCAAAGCCCAGTCAAGCATAAACCCATCCAGCACCCAGCATAGATTGGGACACGTTAACCTTGGTCAGCAACTCATCTAATAAGAAGGAAACTCTAAATTCAAACCCGGAGATGGCGTCCCCTACAGGCGACAAACAATGAATCATTCAGACAACCCCTGCGACGCTCCGGATGCCATCACTGAGAGCGCAGTGAGCATGCTAAAATAGCATGGATACTTAGCGCTATATAAGTATTCAATCTTGCAATCTTTGACTTCTCATCAGCATTTAACACTATCCAACCACACCTTATGATTAAAAAGCTTTATATGTTAGCTTTTCAAGCAAGGCTACTGAACTTTTTAACAAATATTTCAATTTGAATTACCAAATATCATTAAGTAGAGAAATATGTACCGGGGTACCACAAGGTTGCGTGCCCTGTCCTATATACCAATAATACCCAGAGCCCAAGCAACACCGTTCCAATAATTAAATTTACTGATGATTGCTAAATATCTGAAGGGGAAAGCATATACCACAACTTACTAGCTTTATCAGTTGGTGCAATGAAAATTTTCTTTAGTTAAATATCTCAAAACTGAAAGAAATGGTTGTCGATTTCCAAAGGGGGAATCACCCAATTACAGATCTCACAATAAATAATCACAGTATTGAGGAAGTAGACACAAAAGTATCTAAATATCACCATTAATAATAAGCTGACAGGACATGACTAGGACCCAAACAAAAACAGCAGAAAACCTATTAAACACATGGGAGAGAAAATTTCTCCAGGAAATATATGACAAAGGATGAATATGGATGGAGAATACGTACGAACCTGAAATGTACAGTCTATATCAGGATCCCACGCTAGTAGCAGAAATTAAAAAGGGTAGGCTACGCTGGGCAGGACACTTAAAGGGAATGCCAAATGACAGAAGAGGGAAGCTGGTACATCACCAAACCCCAGAGGAAAACGGCTCAAAGGCAGACCTAGGCTTAGGTGGATGGATGATGTGGAAAAAGATCTACAGCAGCTGGTAATCCAAGCATGGAAAAGAAAAGCATTAATTAGGTCTGAGTGGAAGGAAGTAGTGAGGCAGGCCAAAGCCCTACATGGGCCATAGCGCCACAAGGATGGATGGATGACATGGCATGAACACAGCCAAATTTTTTATTAAAAAATCAACCAAAGACTTTTCTATCTTTAAAAAATGTACTATTTCGGTGTAAACAAACAAGTTATTAACTTATTATACAATGCAACAATTGGAAGCCTTCTAAACTTCCCATTACAGCTCTATCAGCTCCATCTACAAATTTGCAGGTGCAGTTTCCACATCTATGACATAGGTTGACTTGGTTCAACATTGCTTGGCAACAAGAACAGGGAGACAAGTTGCATGTGTGTCTCCCTTAAGCACAGCTTCACTTGAAATACCTTCACTGCATCAGGCATATCAGTGATCAAGTGGTCCCGTGCCTGGAGCTGCAGGTTCAAGTCGCTTTTTATTTTTAACCCGAAAAAGTGTGGAGTCTTTCCCAATGCTGTCCATGAATTGAGAGATTTCATCAATAAGCTGGAAAAATCTACTAAGAACTTTTATCAGACTTAGCCGCCGCACCTCTGTATGATAAGGCATGTCGCCGAACTCTTGAGTCTATTTCCAGCAAAAAAAATATTGAAATTACCTGTGATTTAAACCTTTGGCTCTGATAAAGTTGACGGTTTGTGTAACAGTGCTCATTACACCTTCCATGTTGAGGACTTTACCACACAGAAAGCCTTGGTGTATGATGCAGTGATATGCTATCAATCCACCAGTAAATTTATCCTGCATTTTTAACCACATCCTTCCAGCTAACTAGTCCCCTTTTTTCGCTGTTCATCGCCAGTGCTCCATCTGTTGTAAGTCCAGCTAGTTTGTCCCAAGGCAGGTTCATGTCGGTTAAACTTTGACATACATTGTCAAACATTTCTTTTCCTGTCATTTCTCATGCATGGATTCCATGTGCAATATTTCTTCTGTAACATTGAAACTGGAGAACACTCCACAGATGAAGATAGCCAGCTGTGCAGTGTCAGTCAGCTGTGCAGTGTCAGTCAGCTGTGCAGTGTTGGTCAGCTGTGCAGTGTCAGTCAACTAGGCAGTGTCAGTCGTGTCATTACTTTCGACAGCAAGTGAGAATGCAACAAAGTGATTGTCTTTTTCGATCAGCTAGTGTTTTCACATTAGTGGCCATCTCACAAGCCCGATCAGCAAAGGTATTTCTGCTAAGGCTTACATTTGTAAACATCTGCTTTTTGTCTGAACACAAGATGTCACACACTTTCATCATGCAGGACTTCACAAGCTCCTCCTGTAAATGGTTGGCCTGATTTTGCAAGCGCCTTCACCACAATAAAACTTGCTTTTACAGCAGATTCAGTATGTGATTTTGCTTTGGTGAAAAACATTCCTCTTTAATTCTTCTACCTTCTGTTGCTTCTACTCTGCATTCAGGAATTTTAACTTGTCTTGATGTTTAGTCTCAGATTATATTCCTTGATCACAGCCACATTATCTCCACAAAGTAGGTACAGATTGATAACACGTTAGCCATAGCAGGAAAGTGTGATGTAATATCCAGGCTCTACACCACTTTCATTTCTTATGCACCTATCCAAAATGAGCAACTGAATGTTGCTAGGTTACTGTAACGACAAACATCCACTCACTACACAACTTTTACTGTCGCTTATTTTGATAGAAAAAGCGAGAACGCTCTCAGGTAGCCTATCCTTGGACAATGCAGATTATTAGGGAATATGATTTGCACTTTATATCGCAGGGCCATTAAAAATATTTGAGCCTAAAATTCTCTCTCATGCCTGATATAATTGTACGCCGGTCAAGACCTCTCAGGCCTGATATAATTGTACGCTGGGCCTAATGTGGCCCACGGGCCTTAAGTTTGACACGTATGATATAGGAGTACTTTTTTTCTTAAATTTTACTAATGCTTCTTTTGTTATAGTGTTTTTTTTTTCAGATGCATAACTTTGATGTAGACATTGCAGTCTTTGTTACATGTAACAATAACCAACACATATTTTCATCTTCTATGAGTCTTGCAGCTAAAGTGAAGTAGATGAAGTACATGAAGCAGTTGAAGTAAATGAATAAAAATATTATTGTAAAGGGACAGTAAATAATATTATTTTAATATTTTGTTTTTTCACTTCCAGGTTAATGCATTCTACACAAGTGACTTGGCGGTGAAAACCAAGACGTTTCAGTAAATCTATATCATAGATTCTTGGCTGACAGCTGATTGTGCACCATATCATCTTGGCTGACAGCTGATTGTGCACCATATCATCTTGGCTGACAGCTGAATGTACACCACGCCATCTTGGCTGACACCATAATGTACACCACACCATCTTGGCTGACAGCTGATTGTGCACCATATCATCTTGGCTGACAGCTGAATGTACACCACGCCATCTTGGCTGACACCATAATGTACACCACACCATCTTGGCTGACAGCTGATTGTGCACCATATCATCTTGGCTGACAGCTGAATGTACACCACGCCATCTTGGCTGACACCATAATGTACACCACACCATCTTGGCTGACAGCTGATTGTGCACCATATCATCTTGGCTGACAGCTGAATGTACACCACGCCATCTTGGCTGACACCATAATGTACACCACACCATCTTGGCTGACAGCTGATTGTGCACCATATCATCTTGGCTGACAGCTGAATGTACACCACGCCATCTTGGCTGACACCATAATGTACACCACACCATCTTGGCTGACACCTGAACATACACCACATCATTTTGGCTGACATCTGAATGTACACCACACCATCTTGACTCTCATCTGAGTGTACAACACACCATCTTGGCTGACACCTTAATGTCTCAACCCAAGTAAACAAATTTACCAAATTATTAATAAAATAAATTTCTACTAACACACAACTAAAATTTTTAGACTTTTCAATCAACCTGTTCATTGTTTCAATCACTCAAACTTTAACATTAATGGTTTTAAACCTATGCTATTTTTCATTTGTAATTCAAATAAATGTCACCTTGTTGCTGTATGAATGTGCTGCTCCACAAAAACTAATAATATAGACTTTTTAATTACCCTAACCTGTCTTGGCATGAAGACTGAATGATACAATGTATTACTTTGACCAGTTGGTTCAAATAGACTGATGAGCTGAATGAATTACCCTAATGCTCAGTTCACACAATCAAATTCTCATCAAATTTTTATTCATACATTTGATTCAATTTTTGTAAGAAGCCTTGTCATAACTTTCAAATCACTAATTGATCAAATTGTGATGGCAAAATCTGTATGATTATGCAACCTCCATATCACATGAACAAACACTAAGAAAAATTTCATCAAGCAAGGTCACTAGGTCGTGTTTACATTGACTAAGCTAAGTCATCAAAACAACAGCAGCCTCCAAGTAATAATAACGTACTTAATGTAGAAAAAGATGTAATAGAAACATTAGACAATAAATCCGCGAAGGGAATGATGTAATTGAAAGATATTTATAAATAGGCTTATTACTTGTACAGCATATATACTATAACCCTGTAACTAACACAAATGACTACTTAATACTTCCAATTGGATCAATGAGAAATTTTACCAGCTCGAGCTCCAGGCAAAGAAAATATTGCTCCTGGGCTCCGTAACCCTGATTACAAATAACAATTAGAATTTTAATTCTCCTACCCCCACCCTCCTTTTTTGTTTTCAGTGCTATTATAGCAAATGGGTGCCCCCTTGATTAAATTAAAAAGTTCAACTTTTTAAATTATTTAACTTACTATAGGCGCAGTATAGGTTAGTTATTATATTGTTCTTCTGTAGCGACCCCTTAGGTCCACTTTTTAATAATTTCCACAGAAAACGTAAAATCTTATTATATTATTGTTTGAGTCGTGCTATAGACATTTTTTTTTTTGGTAGAATGTAGAAAAACTTGACTTTAGATATAATAAATATTTAAATAAGGACCTTCAAATGAGATAGAATCATAGTAAAAAGCTTACATTTCTCAAAAATACTGTTACATTGTACACGTAAAGTAAAGCTCTCCTGAACATTCATAAATAAAAGTTCATTAATAAAAAAAATAATCAATATAATTTTTAAATTGATTTAATGGGAATTTTAGGTGCTATTTGACAAGTTATGAGATACCGGTTGTTAAAAAGAGAATTAGCAGTACTCCTCTTCTCAGTCTGATCAACTGCCAGTGGAAAATAGGCCATTAACTATTTCTTTCCATTTCTTCCATTCTCTAAGATATCTTCTCCAGCTCTTGACAATTTTTATAACCCGGTATATTTTTTATGACATCCCTCTACCAAGTTTAGGGAAATCATTCCTGATTTATGTATTAAAATGAACAGAATGCTCATTTGTAGTACACTGCATTAGATTTTAAAAATTATATTGAGTACAATTATATATATATATATATATACTGGTACTCTAATTTAAACTGTAAAAGATAATATTTTAGGGAGTGGTAATCTCCTTTTAAAAATAACTTCCAGATAAAACACCTGATTTAAAAGACACCAATACAAGTTCAATCACAGATTTCACAAGAACTCAGAAACAAATTGGTATAAATTTTATTAAAAAATAAGCAGTGCTGAATGAAGTTATGAATTAGCACTACCATTTAGTTGCAGCATTTGCATATTTGAAAATAGGATGTCACAATCATCTTTGACAATAGAAATTTTGTCATTTCATCGTCTCTCGAGTTAGGGTATTGTAAATGTGGCTCTAGTGTGTTTAATAATTTCTGGAGAAAAAAAAGATGCATTTTATTTATTACTCATAAAAATATATAAAATATATACATTATAAAGTTATCACACTTATTTTAAAGCATAAACATTTATATTTCCCAGTTATCATATGTAACGTTTATTATGTAATTTTACTTGGAAACGTGAGCTAATGTATTTTATTTCTTCAGTGCAAGTGTTGATTTACCAATGTAACTATCTCATTCACTTTTACAAACGACTGTCTTTTTCGCCGCCAAGAATTAATAAGGTCCAATGAAAATTACACAGTACTTTATTAAGAAATTTGATAAATACATCACATGGTTCCTTGACATCAGAATTGTTCGAACATTTATAGTGTAATATGAAAAATATATATCCATACACTTACAAAAATGTACCTAATAATTAATTCATTAAATCCATCTGAAAAATACAACATGTCAACCTTCTCCATTAAAATTATGTCGTTCACTCCCTTCACTCAAGAAAAAATGAAATTCTCCATACAATATAAAAATTACTTCCTTTTTTCTCGTGTTTCTATTCTTTTCCTTCAAATCACTTTGCCTTTGTGCATGAGAGCAAATGTTAGTGCCGTGAGAGCAAATGTTAGTGTCATGAGAGTAAATGTTAGTGTCATGAGAGCAAATGTTAGTGTCATGAGAGCAAATGTTAGTGTCATGAGAGTAAATGTTAGTGTCATGAGAGCAAATGTTAGTGTCGTGAGAGCAAATGTTAGTGTCGTGAGAGCAAATGTTAGTGTCGTGAGAGTAAATGTTAGTGTCGTGAGAGCAAATGTTAGTGTCATGAGAGCAAATGTTAGTGTCATGAGAGCAAATGTTAGTGTCATGAGAGTAAATGTTAGTGTCATGAGAGCAAATGTTAGTGTCATGAGAGCAAATGTTAGTGTCATGAGAGTAAATGTTAGTGTCATGAGAGCAAATGTTAGTGTCGTGAGAGCAAATGTTAGTGTCGTGAGAGCATGCAAATGTTAGTGTCATGAGAGCAAATGTTAGTGTCATGAGAGTAAATGTTAGTGTCATGAGAGCAAATGTTAGTGTCGTGAGAGCAAATGTTAGTGTCGTGAGAGCAAATGTTAGTGTCGTGAGAGCAAATGTTAGTGTCATGAGAGCAAATGTTAGTGTCGTGAGAGCAAATGTTAGTGTCGTGAGAGCAAATGTTAGTGTCGTGAGAGCAAATGTATGTTAGTGTCATGAGAGCAAATGTTAGTGTCATGAGAGCAAATGTTAGTGTCATGAGAGCAAATGTTAGTGTCATGAGAGCAAATGTTAGTGTCATGAGAGCAAATGTTAGTGTCATGAGAGCAAATTTTAGCGTCCTGTGAAAAAATCCATGTCATATGAACAAGTAACATGGTCTGTTACACACATTACTGATACTAAAAAAATAAATATAGAATAACTATAGTATGGTATGACAATCCACATAAGTTCAATATGTTTTATGTTTTTGTCATTTTCTTTATACTCAACTTGTCTTGACCAAAAATCAGCAACAATGTTGTTTTTGCCTTTTATTGATTTTATTTCAATTGATAGAGTATTAAAGACTATCTGTTGATCTTGTTATTGGCTACTCTCTTTTTGTTTAGTGCCATTAATGGTTTATGATCTGTTAAGAGACTAAACTTTCTTACTTAGAATTTGATCAAATTTTGAACAAAATCTCAACAAAGAAACCACACACAAAATAGTGCCTTCATACTAAAATTTGAAGCATATTGAAGAAATTTGACAGGAATTTGATCGTGTGACCTGAGCATTACCCTGTCAGTACATATTAATGTATTTAAAGTTATTGATGCTGTCACAATCAAAAGCTAAATAAATTTAAATATTAACTTAAATTTAAATAACATCACTAGGCAATGTTTCAACTTGTGCATTCATTTTGAACATCACTGGACAATTATTCAACTTGTGCTTTCATTTAAAAACCTCACTAGACAAAGATTCAATTAATGCATTCATTTCCAACATCACTAGACAATTGAATAGCACAAATCACTAGAGTCACATAACTAGACAAGTGACTAACAAACAAATCATTAGTTACACATGACGAGACAATTGATTATTAATCAAATAACTAGTGAAACATCACTGTAAAAGTTACTAACAAACAAATACTACAGACATGTGTCTAAGGCTGGAAAGCTTAACAATCAAATCATATTTATTTTCAACACTAATAAAGAATGTTCTAAGAACTATATTAATAGTTGTTAGTTAATGGACAAGAGGTGGCTTTGACTGAATGATTGATTTAACAAAAGCACATGAGTAATAAATTTGATTTTTTTTTATGATTATGATAAGAAGGTTTTCACCTATAGCAAGTAATTAGGGGTGGCGAATTTAAAAATCAAAAGTAGGATGGGGGAAGGGATGTCCGATTGAAGCCATTAAATACTTTTAAAAGATATTCTATCTTCAAAAGATTGCTATAGTATTTATGACTATTTAAAACAACTTTCAAAGAACACATAAAAAAGTCTCACTAAACATGACATTATTTAACACCAAAAACAGTTTGTAGCAATTAAAAGTTTATGTTCACAATGTGCTTTCAATTCACCAAGATGACCCATCAGGTGAAAAGAAATCCCAGTGTCAGGGGATAAAACAACCAAGTGGAGCATGACAGAAGTATTACTATAGAATTATCAATTTTACCATTATCAGAATGTTTGAATTTGAACTTTCTATGTGAGCTCTTTTGAATGATAGCCTCCAAGGTTGGGTAATATGTCCCAAATCAAAGGTTATTAATTTTTATCAATGCTAACAAGTATAAAGTAACTGACCTTACTAGTAAGGTATAAACTAATTTGAAATTTTAAAAATAATTTAACAATCATTAGGGTATAAATCTCTGTTACTATAAATTTCATATCAGTTTATAAATATTAAAAATAGAAAGTATTTTTAATATTTTCTTAATAAATTATTTAAACAAAAATAAAACATGCTTTAAAATCAAATTTACAACAACAACAAAATTGAATTTATTATAATAATAGGTACTCCAAAACAAATTTTCAAACTACACCAATAACATTTTTGAGTGTTTAAGATGCAAGATCTAAGAATTCTAAGCATGTGGACATTTAATTTATGACCATTATTAAGAAAGTTATGCTATTTTAAATTTTTTTTTCTCAAGGTTACCTTTTATGAAATGACAAAGACCCATATTCATGAGTCATTATCTTAAAATGTATGTCACCTGCACTCATTTCCTTTACCATATTTACACAATACTATACAGAGAACAAACACAATTTTTTTCAAGAGTATGGGAACTCAAACTTTTTGCAATTTATTGTCGTAAAGATGGCATTTTGTAAAATTTTTAAATTTTACCTAGGGAGGCAAAAAATCACAAAAATTACCCATTTTTAAAAATTCACCAAAAATGTTGTAATTTACTCTTAAACACCATTGATATATCCATTTTAAAGAGAATCAAAGATCTATACAAGTATGCAAACAAGAAGTAATTTAGCCCAACACATATTTGACAAATAGCAAAATGGCCATGGGGTGGTAATTTATTTCACACTTTTTACACATTTTAAAAATTATACAAAAAATAATAAAAAGCATACTACATGTATGAAATCTCTTATAAAGTGAAGATAATAGTAGTCTTCACATAAAAAAAAGCACATCAGACACCATAAAATACCATAGAATAATTTAAACATTTGACAAAAGTAGTGTATAAAAATGTTTTTTTTTTTTTTTTTTCGAAACTGGACTTAAAATCCAAAGGACACAATATAAAACAAGATAATAATATATATTTTACAACTCTTTGATTTATATTATTAAAAATGAACAGGATATCCCAGAAGAATTCTCTTTAAAAGTATAAAAGTCATTTTGACTACTTCAATTAAAATGTTTATTAAAATGTATTTTAAATATTTAAAAAATGTAAAATTATTTCAGAAAAGTAACAGTTGCACAAATCCAATTATATTAACTTAAGAATTTAGTGTTAATTTACTGAACACCGTTGACATAAATGTCTGAAATAGAGATACTTTTCCCGCTAAATTTTGCGAAATTACGGTCAAAGGGAAGCGACCATTAAAATAAACAGATGTTTTAAAGACGACAGCGATAACTTCCCATTAATTATACGATAATTTTATTTATTCGCTTCAAGAAAATTAACTCTTGTGACCTTGGTGAAAGATCGTATTAACTTGGTTACTGTTCCTAATTCTTTATGAAAGTATGGGAACTAACTGCTGTCACCTTGATGGACAAAATATTTTTTTGAGTTGCCTCTAATTGAGTACTCTTTTATACCAAAAGTTTATTAAACCAACATAATTTTATTAGCTTTCCTTAGGATAAAGAATTCTTTTGTTGTGGTAGTGTTTGGTTGCTGCATCCATGTACTGGCATCTTTGCGACGTTTGGGGGTATGATGTTGATATTCTAACAGCGGTAAATTCTAACGGCTCCTAGCTGATGCTGTGGTTTAATTACTTTTCCTAAATTATAGATAAAGAATAATAAGGATAACTTTGTCAGTAATTTTCACAGGGTTCCCGCGGCCTCCTGAAATTCCAGGAGCTCCTGGAAATCTCCTGGAATTTGAAAACAAATGATAAAATCCTGGAAAACTCCTTAAATTTTAAAATTTCTCCTTATATGTCCTGAAATTTTTGTTTCCACAGAGGGAGGGGTAAAAAAAATCTTGGTCGCGATAGTTATTTTATAAATTAATATTACCGCTATATTCAATTCGTAGTCTATTTTTAGCCATTCATTTATCAAAACGAGTTTGCCATAATAATTCTAGTGGTTTCCCCTTAACTGCGCATGCGCTTTACGAGTTTCGGATATGAAATGTCGTACCGTAATGCTTTGATAGACAAGAAGTTTTTTTCGTTCCGTTCAGTTCGCCGTTCAACTAATTTATTTGGTAAGTATAGTGTAAAATACAGTAAATAGATATTTATCTTTAGTTATTTAAATTTTTGGTAACTATTATTAGTATTATGAATAGAAAACTACGCGCCCGATCGCTGTATAATTTGACTAAGCTTAGCCTATTTTTTTTTTTTAAAGTTGAAGTTTTGTTAGTTTTACCGTAGTGTAGGTTGTCCAAACTGGAGAAAGCGTAGTTTTAGTTTTGGGGTCATTTTCCGAAGTTTTCAAAAACAAAAATTAACCTACTTATATAGTAGTTTTAAAGGAGTACAATTGATATGAATATGTGAATAAAGTTTAAGTCTTTATCTGACGAATTATCTTACTTTTATGTCTTTAACACGAGTTTGAAAAGTATCAGTTTTGACCATTATATTATACGGCGTTTTCGCGAGTATGGTGTTGCAAACGCTCGCGGCTGTTACAGTTAGCAAAGAAGATGAAATTGATTTTTATTTATAAATATTAACAAAAGGTAGTAAGTAGTAGGCCTTTTTTATAACAATTATATTGACACATATTTTTTTAAACATAGTTTATAGTGAGTGCTAGGCCTTTTTGTAAGTTAAGTTTAGTTAGGCCTTCTAAATAGGAGAATACTAAATAAAAAAATAAAGTTATGTTATGTTATTTTTGCATGTTGTAGCATAGTTTACGATGACTTCAAAAATGACTTCGGAACTTCATTTTAAAGTTATTAAAACTAGCTGATGCAACCATTGAGCTTCACATAACTTTACATAGTTAGTCCTTATTTATACACGTAGTTAAAAATTAAGTGATGCACCCCTGTGCTCTAGGTATAGTGGTATAGGCCTACTTTGCGGTATTATAAGCACAGTTGGGAAGGAGGGGGGGGGGAGACTTCCGAATTTAAAAAAAAAAAGTGGTTGCTTGGTCGCTGACCCATTCCCCTGTTTAAAATCCGGACTAAGCCGTTACATAGGCATATGCCTATATTAGTTTCTCTTCTGACTCTGTATTATTATTAATTTAGTACCGGTATAACTTATAATATAGTCAATATTATAGACCTAATATGATAATAAATTAATTCTATTTTATTTCACTATTCAAGGTCTAGGGTAAATAAATGCCCAACGGTTCCTTTGAGGACTGATAATTAAGATAGCAATCCTGATTGAACAAGCCATCACTGCTACTCTATACTAGATATTGACTCTGAACTGAGTCAATCCCAAGCTAGTGGCTAGTGTACTGGAGTTCTATCCCCAGAAAATGCCTAGACAAGCAAAAACATCACCAGCATGCCGGGTAGATGGAACTCGTTAACTTTGAATGGCAACTCAACTTGGAGAAGGAAAACTATGAAATCAAACCCGGAGATGGAGACCCGTAGACGTTATGACATTGACTCAATGAAAATTCTGACAAAATCCTATGACGTAGAAAGCATAAAGAGCATAGTGAAACACACACACACTCAATCTGGTAATCTACTGCATCCTGATCTATATCCAGTCGTCTTGACTAATCTTACCATTGAATCAAATAGGCAACGACGAGAGAGTGGCTCTGGCGAATTGAGCAACTCTCCCTAAATTTCAACAAAATACAGCTCACGTCAAGGCTACTGCTCCAGTCTTAGGGATCTTTATGTGTACAGGACAAAACAAAAATACTGTAAATATATGAAATATATTTGCAGGACAGTTCTCGGATGCCATGAAAATTAGGGGAAAATGATCAACAATGATAAACAACAATCATCTGAGTCTTCCTCTAGTTCAACTTCAGTTTTTTCACCTACCTCGGGTGTCCACTTTTGCAACTTCCTAGTCAAGCTCCCATGTTATGTGTATCTTCGGAAATAAATATGACTTACTTGTGAATAAAATGGATTATCTTATAACTTTATTAGTTGTTTGTTATCCAACATCAAGTGCATCTTATTTTTATAAAAAACCAAGTTACTCAATTGTATGTGAACTCGGGGCCATAATATCTATACTGGTACATACCTAAATCAAATAATTGCTATAGCATTGGCAATCCTTAGAATATGTACCGGTACTATATAAGTGCATTTATGTCCTGTTACTACAAAAAAATTGTATAAGCTTATAGGGTCTCTCCGTTTTTTACTCTTTAAAAAATGTCCTGGAATTTTGTATTTTCTCCTGGAAAACTCCTGGAATTTGTTTTTAGATTTGGTGCAGGAACCCTGTTTTCAAGATACACAAAACAAACATTAGTTTTGTTCTGTACTATGATAGTAAAAAAAAAAAAGGTTAAAAAGTTAAAACTAATTATGACTTAAATTTAACAAAATGGGGACTATTAGCTCCAGCATGTTCAATGCCTATATTTTCACATAGGTTGTAGGCAATTCTGACAGATCCATTCCATGGCTTCAATATCAGCTTTTTCTGGGATTTCATTATCAAAGCTATATTTTAAAAAATTTAAACCTATTTCTAAAAATTAATAACTTTTGTTTTCAATTTAAATTGTTTCTGTGTAATGTTATATGAATTAAAACATGGATTTTATTAATCAGATCAATATTATTTGATTGTTTTAATTATCTTTTTAACAGTTTGGGGTGTTAAGCCCCTCCTATTTAAAATATTCATTTTTATAAACTAATTAAATAAATAATCTACAGAACCATATCTCTTTAAAAATGCTTCCTATTCAAAATATTAAAAGGAACTTTAGTATTAAAGTGAATTTTATAGCTTTTAATAAACAATCTCTAAATCATTCATCCAACAGCCATTTTACTTTGAAA
>CAXITT010000531.1:195525-218652 GCA_964033795.1 Lymnaea stagnalis | reverse complement strand
AATTTTTGAAGTTTTTTGTTTTGTTTAGTAAGCCCTGGAATCTATAAAACAAAGCTTCAAAATTTGGTTGCCCAAGAGATTATTGAGGCCATGGGCTTACGTCTAGTTAGCCTATAATCTGACCCTTTCAAAAATACAGAATACACAAGATAAAACTAGACAAGCAAGTTTATAATTTTTCTATTTACAGATTGTTTCTGTCAACACATTGGATGATTTCCTTGATTCTATCAACACACTGGATGATTTCCTTGTTTCTATCAACACATTGATTTCCTCCAAGATGTGATCTGATAGGAAACAATTTCTCTTGATTTCATGGTTCATTGACCCAGGTACTGAATATCTATTAAGTAAATGTATTTCCAGTTTTTAGTTAGTTTTATTTTACATGAGATTTAGCAAGTTTTTTTTATTGCCCCCAAATGATACTCAGTTTGAAAGAGTGAGAAATAAAGACAAAAATATGCCATAATATATTGGAAACTTAAAAAATATAGATACGGTAGTAAAATATTTTTAATATTATTCTCAATTTTAATTTTGGTCTTCAGAAATGAGATGCATCCACAATTGGGTACAACTGAGATACTACATCCATAATTGGGTACACCTAAGATTCATCTATTATTGTGTAACACTGAGATACTTCATCCATGATTGGTTACAACTGAGGTACTACAACCATGATTTGGTACCATACAACTGAGACTGAGATGCATTCATGATGGTGTACCACTAAGTGTGAGTAAGATGATACATCCATAATTGCCTACCACTGAGATACTTCATCCATGATTGGGGTACAATTGGTATACATCCATGACTGGCTTCAACTGAGATATTAAATCCATCATTGGGGTAAAAATGATATACATCCATGATTGGGGTAAAATTGATACATCCATGATTGGGGTGCAATTGATACATCCATGACTGGGTACCACTGAGATACTACATCCATGATTTGGTACAGCTGAGATTCATTTGATTGTGTAACACAGAGATAATACATCCATGTTGGGTACAACATAGATACATCCATAATTGGGTATAACAGAGATACATCCATGATTGGATACCACTGAGGTACTACAACCATGATTTGGTACCATACAACTGAGACTGAGATGCATTCATGATGGTGTACCACTAAGTGTGAGTAAGATGATACATCCATAATTGCCTACCACTGAGATACTTCATCCATGATTAGGGTACAATTGATAATTTGTCAAAGCAAATATGAATCAGAAGTTTGCAGAATCTCTTTATTAAAAATGCTGCCCTAAAAAGAGGATTTCCATCAACAAGGCTAAATAAAAATTCCACTGAAATGCTGTTCAGATAAAGAGCGCCAGTGTGTAGTAGGCTTTTATTTAGATCTCATCATTTATTTGCCATTTGTCTCATTTCAATTTCTCACCTTCCCTGTTGGTGCAGTCCACTATTGTTTTTTTAAAGTAGTTATTTACTGATGCTGTAGTCTATTCTAACCATTAAGTTCATTGTAGTTATTAGGAAATAACATTAAATGAATAATTACTTGATACATTGCCACTCAAAAAAGCTGGTCTGCATGACTGGGTTGAATAGATTCTTGACTTAATACTAAAGTGATAACAACAATTACTGTCGAAAAATAGTAGGTCTAGATATCACAATCTTAATTTTATGAGAATATTAAATTAAATTTGTTGTTCAGTACTTCAATTAAAAAATTTGAAGGGCAGTTGAAAGGATTTTATTTTGACAGTCTTACTAACAGGTACTGTACATCGAGAGCTCCGGTAATGATGAGAAATATTTTTTTGGGTACATGGAGAGGTACAGTAGTCATGGGAAAATGCAAGACACTGAACTTATTAGTTTTAGAAACATTGACCATTTTTGTGATGGAGAAATGATTTCATAGGACTAGCTTTATACCTTGCCATCTCAAATATATCTGACTTGATTTACATAAGATAAACAAAACTTAGGACTTAGTATATAAAAATATATGGAAATATAGGTCAAAATGCCTTCTTCATTAACATCAGAATGTAAATATTTAATATAAAGAGCTAAACCAAGTATGCGAAAATCTGAATAAAAGGATGCAACAAAAAACGAAACGTGTTGACAAGAATACTCCTTCAGTAAACAAACTACAATAAATAAAATATATAATAAAAATAAACATTTAGCTTCAATGTGGTATCCTAGAGGACAGCAAGCGGACTGTAAAATAAATCCTTTATCATTAATTTTTGAAGTTTTTTGTTTTGTTTAGTAAGCCCTGGAATCTATAAAACAAAGCTTCAAAATTTGGTTGCCCAAGAGATTATTGAGGCCATGGGCTTACGTCTAGTTAGCCTATAATCTGACCCTTTCAAAAATACAGAATACACAATATAAAACTAGACAAGCAAGTTTATAATTTTTCTATTTACAGATTGTTTCTGTCAACACATTGGATGATTTCCTTGATTCTATCAACACACTTGATGATTTCCTTGTTTCTATCAACTCAATGATTTCCTCCAAGATGTGATCTGATAGGAAACAATTTCTCTTGATTTCATGGTTCATTGACCCAGGTACTGAATATCTATTAAGTAAATGTATTTCCAGTTTTTAGTTAGTTTTATTTTACATGAGATTTAGTAAGTTTTTTTTATTGCCCCCAAATGATACTCAGTTTGAAAGAGTGAGAAATAAAGACAAAAATATGCCATAATATATTGGAAACTTAAAAAATATAGATAGTAAAATATTTTTGATATTATTCTCAATTTTAATTTTGGTCATCAGAAATGAGATGCATCCACAATTGGGTACAACTGAGATACTACATCCATAATTGGGTACACCTAAGATTCATCTATGATTGTGTAACACTGAGATAATACATCCATGATTGGGTACAACTGAGGTACTACAACCATGATTTGGTACCATACAACTGAGACTGAGATGCATTCATAATGGTGTACCACTAAGTGTGACTAAGATGATACATCCATAATTGCCTACCACTGAGATACTACATCCATGATTGGGGTACAATTGATATACATCCATGACTGGGTACCACTGAGATACTACATCCATGATTTGGTACAGCTGAGATTCATCTGATTGTGTAACACTGAGATACTGCATCCATGATTGGGTTCCGTACAACTGAGATACATCCATGATTGTGTAACACTGAGATAATACATCCATGTTGGGTACAACAGAGATACATCCATGATTGGGTATAACAGAGATACATCCATGATTGGGTACAACTGAGATACATCCATGATTGGGTACAACTGAGATACATCCATGATTGGGTACCACAAAGATTTCTTTTCTCTTTAACACTAACAGAGACACTCCTGAGTAGGTAAGTCTTTGTCTTTTATTAAGTTAAGACTCCTTGACTTCCAAAATTTCAACATTGGACAACAGATAGTGTTTCCTTCCTGAACATTTGACCACCAGTGTTGCCAACAACATGAAATTTGACCACCAGTGTTGCCAACAACATGAAATTTGACCACCAGTGTTGCCAACAACATGAAATTTGACAACCAGCGGTGCCAACAACATAAACATTTGACCACCAGCAGTGCCAACAACATGAACCATTATTTTTATTGTTGAGTTATTGGATGGATGGTTTTACTTAACTGAATAAAGTGCCAACCCCTTCAAGATGTTAAATAAATGTGTGTATGAACTTGTGAACCAATATCTAAATTTTTTCATGATTTTTTAAAGATTTTATTGAAAATTATAATTGTTTCCTTAAATGTTATAATTTGAAATTTGATTTTGTAGCAGACCTGTTTACTCTTACTATTTTGGCATACTATGTACGATTTTGAGGTGTAAACATTATATAGACCGTATGTTTATTTATTTTTTTACTATAAATATAATGTATTTAACAATTTTGTGATAAGTGTGCGATTTTAAGAGTTTGAGGGTAAACAGGTCTGTTGTAGGCATAAGACTTTGTAGATCTATGTTGTCTAGCATTAGTAAAGGATGTATACCCAGTGTTAGATGGTGTAGTTTTAAAGGTACATTTACACTGCACATTTTTTACATGGATTCTCATCTTTCTGTGACTACAAGCTGCTCTCTATATACTCTATATCAGATGCTGACTGGCATATTTCATTTCACTGGTCCAGTACAGTTTCTGCATAACCAGTCCCATCATATTTTGTTCAGTGCTCAGCAAATCTTGTTTAAAAGGCAAGAATTCTAGTAACTATTCGGTAGTGTGAACGTACTTTAAGACTTTGAACATATACCATTGTAAATATGTTGTCTAGAATCAGTTATGTGTGATATTGTATATATTGCTGGTCATCAAATGATAAGACTCGAATTGTATGTTACAGGAAAAATATAAAATCCAGGCATTCTATAGAATGTCCGTCCGGCTATTGTCTTAAGGCTTTAGTGCCTGGACTTTTTATAAACAAACATTTAAATTTGATTACCAAACAAAGATCTGATAGAATGCCTGGATTTCATACTTTCCCTGTAACATGTAATTGGAGGGCTTGGTGGAATAAGATGCCTACATTTTTTTTAGGTAGCTTGGATTTCACCAAGTCCTTAAGTTACCAAAGTTTGTAAAGATAACGCACTGTATATCACCAGGAGTATTCATGTTTTCATCTCCTGGGAGATAGTCTCGCGGAGATAATTTTTGTTTTTCTCCCCCTAAAATAAAGAGCATTCATGTTTTCTTTTTTTCAGTTAAATAAATTAAGTAAACTTCAAATGTTTTTTTTATATTATTTCTTTTATTTATATAAATACATCTTTTTCTCTCGCATACAATATTTAAGCACCATCTATTTATTAATTGCAATATTGATTTTCTTCATACTCTGCTTTGAATTGTTCGGCACCAACTGAACTAGATTTCTTTCTTAAACGCCATCTGAAAATAAAACAAATACTTATCAAATAACTTTAATTATAAAACGTGTTGAACTACGATATAGCTTTACAATGGATTAATAAGACACAAACAAATTGCGTCAATAGAACAATTTAAGTTACGCTTTAAAAATAATTAAACGTTTCGGCACATGCCTTCATCAGTACAAACAAACAAAACACATTTAAGTAATTATAAATAATTAAATTTACATAATATCAATATACATATCCTACCTAAAACCAGACAAAAACAAAAAGAGTAGTAGAAAGGAAATGAATTTAACATAATTGTAAACAGGAAAAAGACATGGCAGCTAAGTAAAATTGTGGATTTGGTTCAATCCATATGGAGACAATGTACCAAGTCTAGTTATAAATTTGTTCTCCATATACATTGGTATAGAGTATACCAGTAAATGCAATGTCTCAGATACCATCATGGTTAGGGCTATTGAAATGTTTGGAGACCGGACAGAGAGCGTGTTTATGTTGTAGAGGTGCTCTCTGAAACGGTCCCCAAGGCGACGACTTATCTCTCCTATGTATAGTTTACAGCACTTTTTGCAAATGATGGTGTAAATCACGTTGCGACTTGTGCAAGTAAAGCCATTATTCTGAATACTTCCAGAGGGAAAGTGATCTTATCAGTTTCGATCATGTAGAGACATGAGTTACAACGGCTACGGTTGCAACTTTTTCTGCCTTTATGTGCTTCAATAGCAGGTAGGTGCCTTCTAACTAGCATGTCCCTAAGGCTCTTTTCCCGCCGAAAAGCGAAAAGAGGTGGTTTTCTAAAAATCTCATTTGTGACTGGGTCCGCCATCAGAATTGAGCGCTTTTTCAGCACCAGAGGGCGAGCTTTTAGGTTGTGGGTATGAAAAGTTAAGATAAATTTAGACCTATCACTAGTGTCAGAATGAGGAGCCTTAAAATAAGCCTATACATACAAGAGACAGGTCGTCGTCGCCTTGGGCACCGTTTCAGAGAGCACCTCTACAACATAAATAAACACGCTCTCAGACATTACAGTTACTGGTATACTCTATACCAGTAAACTCTATACCAGTAACACTGCAGATAGAATCTATATGGAAAATAAATTAATAACTAGATTTGGTACGTTGTCTCCATATAGATTGTAACAAATCCACAATTTTACTTAGCTGCCATGTCTTTTTCCTGTTTGGTTTTTACAATTATGTTAAAATCACTTCCTTTCTACTACTCTTTACTTTGTTTTTGTCTGGTTTTAGTGCCCTCGCCTATATTTTTTCTGTTGTAGGTAGGATATGTATATTGACATTATGTAAATTTAATTTATACTTACTTACATGTGTTTTATTTGTTTGTACTGATGAAGGCATGTGCTGAAACGTTTAATTGTGTATAATGTATAATTATTATTAAAGCGTAACTTATATTGTTCTATTCACACAATTTGTTCGTGTCTTATTAATCTATTATCAAATAAGATTTGTTATCGGTAAAATAACCTCTCCTTATCTATGGATCCAAATGGATTAATCATTAATTACTACCACACTTAAAGCTAAAAAAGGAATCGTTTTAAATCTATGAAAGGCATTTTCAATCATTTTACATAAATTCAAGCATATGTTTAACCACATTTATCAGTACATCTCTTGTTTTTATTACTGGTACTTTGTTAAATACAGCGAAATTAAAATAAATATTTCGATTGCGTTACGTAATTTACAATTTCCTTCACTAACTTTACTTATAATATCCCTCACCAATTACAGTTTACGGGTTCAACTGAACTTCACTTCCTTGGTCACTGGCTTGTAATATGCTAAACTCATTTCTGATACATATCTACAATCACAGGATCACCAATGATCCCTTTGCATTCAATCAGATAATTTTATCAGCCATGCAGAACATTTTAACTCTCGTAAAATAACCAATGATAGAATATAAATACATTTGGATTACTTCATTAACATGAGCAGTGGTTTACTGTCGGTTTTGTTAGGGTCCAAGCTTCACTTGCTTATGTTACAACTGATCTCTTTATGTTTTTACTTTAAAAAATTTTCCAACTACTGAATTATGCCCTATTTCCTGCCGATATTCTTTCTTTTATTTATATTAGTAATTCATTTCTTTCATTTAATAAAGATCCTAGGTATTTGAATTCATTTACTTTTTCAAAAGTGTGTTTTTTAAATTTTAATGACTTCATCTGTCTATTCTTCTCTTTTATAGTCATGTATTTTGTTTTTTTGGTTAACTTCCAACCCTGCTTATAGTGATTTTATGCTCGAAGCCTTATCATCGCCAGAGTGAACGGGGATGCTTTAATTTTATTGGAGTTAATTCTTCTAATTCAAGAAAGGCTTTTGATACATCTTTACTACTTTTCCCTTACAGTGTGACAAAGTCATCAGCATATGCAAGATACTGAAGGGGTTGATTGTAGAGAGTGGGTCTTGGGTTTTCCTCAAATGTCAATATGTATGCTTCTTATAACTCAGCGCTAAAGACCCAGCGATTGCCTAAGACTATCAGAAAACACACATACTCTACAGTTATAAAGTAGCAATGAAAATAATTTTGTGGTTGGGTGGTCACCACAACATGAGAACCACTGTTATAACTCTATCCAATTTTAGGTTAAACAGCATGTATGACAGTGAGTCTCCTTGCTTAGGCCTCGTCTAATCTGAAATTCCTTTGAATATTCTCCCTGAACCTGTTAAGCAAACGCTTTTTCAGTTATTTTATGTATCAGTCTTATAAAGATATTTTCTTTTCTGGTTCTGGTTGTGTTCGTTGCTGCATCCATGTACTGGCATCTGTGCAACGGTTGGGGGTATGATGTTGCTATTCTAACAGCTCCTAGCTGATGCAAGGGCAGAGTTCACAGTGACATTGTCCAGGTGGTTCCATGCTATTATTGTGCGTGGGAAGAAAGATTATTTATACTGCACTGTTGTGCACTGAGGCACTTTGAAGCATTTGTTAATGTTTCGGGTGGGATTGTCAGTGGTGAAGTCAGTGTTTAGTGAGCGTTTTGCTCTGATCAGTCTACCCGGCTTCTGCGGGCTGAGGTACGTGCCTGCTGAGATGGCCGGCACCAGTCCGATTATCACTTTATATAAGAGTGTCAGGCGGAGTCCCTCTCGTCTGTCTTTAATGAGGGGGCCGGGGTCAAATCTTTTTAAGAGGCCAGAAGTGGTGGATTTGTAGTCTCGAGCGATAAAACGCACCCCAGTAAGTTGAATTCGCTCCATCTTGTCCACGTCTTGCTTAAGGTGTGGGTCCCAGATGAAAGCACCATATTCTAGTAGTAGATGGACGAGTGAGAGATATTCATTTCGTTTGCAGGAAGTTGGGCCGTGGCGCAGATTTCTTCGGATGAAACCGAGGGTGAAGTTGGCTTTTTTTTTTTTTTTTTTTTTTTTTTTTTTTAAATTTTTTTTTATTTGGGGTGACCATTTTAGGTTTTTTTTTTTAGGTTATTTGATGCTTGTTGGAGAATTGTCTCGTTTAGTGAGTACATATAGGTTGATGGTTTTTTTCTTGAGATGGTCATTGTGTAGCATTTGGTTTCATTAAATTTCATGCCCCAATTGTCCGCTCAATTCATAAGGCACTTCAAATCTGTTTGGAGGTGGTTGAGGTCATCGTAACCGTTTATCTATCTGTAGACAAGACAGCCATCTGCAAACAGCCTCACTTGAGATGTTTATGTGACAGAGGAAGAGAAGGGGGCCCAGCACTGTGCCTTGTGGAACTCTTGAGTCTACGGTAGCTTTCCCTTATCGGACGCCGTCTACCACTACTTACATAGTACGCTGTGTTAGGAATGGTGAGAGCCAGGAGTGAAGGTTGCCGGTAATGCTGTAGTGGTGAAGCTTATGTAGAAGAAGGCTGTGTGGAACAGTGTCGAAGGCCTTTGAGAAGTCGAGAATAGCCATGTCAACCTGGTTTTGATCCTGTCATATGCCAAAAGAGTTGATGTACTGGGATATTATGTTTGTTACATTTCTCTAATAGGCATCCGATCAGTTGTTGATCTGTTTTGTCTGAATCCACATTGGAAGTCACTTAGTATTTCTTCAGTGAAAGGCTGTAGTCTTTTGGCAACTACTTTTGTCAGTATTTTGTATGTAAAATTTAATAGGGAGATTCCTCTGTAGTTTGTGCACTGAAGTTTGGAAACTTACTTGTGTAGTGGGGTTATTAGTGCTGTTTGCCATTCTGTTGGAATTTTCTCTTCTTGACAAATTTTAGTTATAAGTTCTGCTGTGATGAGATCTTCTCCAGGGTCTTTGTGGTTTTTCATAGAATTAATTACGTCTGAAGTTTCTTCTAGAGTTGAATAGTTTATTAAAAGGTCTGGTCCTCCATTTGGTGGTTGATAATCTTCATCTTGTCTATTGTCTGCACTTATTATGTCCTCAAAATTTCCATTCTGGCTCTCACACATTTGTGGTCTGGCTTGGTATCCATTCTTTTCATCTTTATGTACATTGCTCTGATGTTTCCCTCCCTTGATAAGTCTTCTTTTTCATTTAGCTTTTTTTCCATGTCCTCTTTTTCTTCCTACACATTTTTATGGCTTTCCTCTGGCTTTGTTCCTTCCTTCAACAGTCTGTCTGCATTCATGATCAAATCAGCCTACTCTATTGTTTGATCGCTGCAATCCTCCTACTTTTTCTGATTTTCTGATGTTTTCACAGCAATTTTTTAACCCAATCCCACTGTTCATTTATGTTGTTTTCCCTGTTTCCTCCTGTGATGCTTCTACTTGTACTTCTACATCATTTTTGGAAAGTTTTTGGTATCACTTTTCTCTTTGATTTTGGCATTGTGCATAATGCTTAGTCTCTGCTTATATTTAACCCTTACAAGTAGATGGTCAGAGTCTGCATCTGCTCCTTGATAGCTTCTTACATCTAGTATGTCTGATCATTAAAACGATTGATTAAAACATGGGTAATTCAATCTGGTGAGTTCCAAGTAACTTTATATATGTATATTTTTTGAGTGGAAACTTGGTGCTGCTAACTGACATCTCTTTTATTGAAGCAGAGTCTATGAGTTGGATCCCATTGTCATTGGATTCTTTATGCAGACTTTACCTTGCCAATGGGTGGCATTGAAGTCGTCACTCACTTTTTAATATCATGTCGTGGTGCTTCTTTGTAGATCTTTTCCATAAAAGGATTCTTTTCCCCAACCTTCCATATCTTTGATGGGAGCATGAATGTTAATAAATGTTAGATTAAGCATTTTTCCTCGCAAAGAGCAAAATCTTTCAGTCTCAGATCCACTGCAGTTTGGGAATCAAAGCATGGAAATATAAATGCATCAGTTCTGAGTGGAATGAAGTTTAGGGATTGCCAGAGTTACAGGGATGGATGGGACAAGACCATAAAAATAATGACTGTTACATCGTTAGATAATAATACTAACAGGCTACGGTGACCATGGTGACTGTCATGATATTTTTCAGATATTAAAATTAAAAGGTTATCCCCTAAATCAGCAGTTCTCAACCTGTGGGTCCCGACCCCCTTGCTCGACCCTTTCATGGGGGTCGCCTAAGACCATTGGAAAACACACATTTTCGATGCCAATGGTCTTAGAAACCGATTGATTTGGTCCGGCTAAAAAACCAGAAATGTCAGATATTTTCGTTATGATTGGAGACGAATTTGTTTCGAAGCTGAGTGCAATTGCCGTAACTAACGACACTGTCGTTAGAAAAACAGATGACATGTCTGTTGATATTCTTGATCAGGTAATCCAGGAAATTAAATCTGCTCCACTTCCAATATTTAGTATCCAGCTTGATGAATCTACAGACGTTGCAAACTGTTCACAGTTACTAGTTTATGTGAGGTATATTAATGATGGTGAATTTAAGATGAGTTTCTTTTCTGCACGTGATGTATTTGACAGAGTTGATTTATTTCTGAAAGATCATACTATCTCTTGGAAAAGGTTTGGGTTGTTTGCAAAGATGGTGCTCCAGCTATGCTAGGATATCGATATAGATTTAACGTCTAATACTGAATGAGTCACAAAAAGTCATTGGGATTTACTGATTGATTACTCAAAAAATATTAGCTATGAAGACGCTGTCACAAGAGTTAAAAGAAGTAACGAAAAGTGTCATAACTTCTGTCAATTTCGTAAAGGCAAGCACTTTAAACATTCGACTGTGCAACGAGTTGATGTGTCAAACAATGCTCTGCTATTTCACACCGAAATGAGAAGGTTGTTGAAAGGAACAGTTTTAAAATGTGTTTTTGAGCTTCGTGATGAACTCAAAACTTTTTTAAATCAGAAAGCAAGACCACAGTTCGAAGCTCTTTTTAGTGATCAAAGTGAATTGCAGAAAATAGCTTACTTGGTTGACATCTTCGCCATCTTAAATGAGTTAAATTTATCACTGCAAGGACCAAATGCAACATCCTACAATTTCCCTAAAAAGATGCGATCATTTAAATTTTAATTTCAGCTTTGGCCAAAAAATTGGATGAAAATGAAATGTATACGTTGCCCATATTATCTTGTTTCATGACATTGAACCAGACAAAGGAATTACAATGATAAATTCTGTGAAGGAACACTTGCAAATGCTTACAGAAAAAATTTCATCGTACTTTCCAAATCTACCTCACACCCCATTTGCAATTGCCAGAAGTCCATTTCCAGTCTAAGTTGAAGATTTTCCCGAGTCGCGGTAATTTCCACAAAAATTGCTCAGTACAGGATTTTCCTGGATTGACAGCGATACAGCAAGAAATGATTTCTCTACAATGCCAGTTACAAAATTCTGGATCAAGAGTTTGAAGTCATACCCTTTTCTGTTGCGTTTTCCTTTTTCTTTCAAACAACATATCTTCGTGAAACAGGGTTTTCCAGCTTGTTGGTAATCAAGCCTAAAGATAGAAGTAGACTTGTGGAAGATCATCTTCGTTGTGCTCGTGCAAAGACTGTTCCGAGCATTTCTGATCAGGTAAGAAAGAAACAATCTAAACCTCGGCACTGATGTTGGCTTTTAGCATACTGTCGCAAAATGTAGCAAAGCAGTTTACTGTTGTTAAATTAATGTAGCAAAGTAGTTTACTGTTGTTAAATTAAGACTACACCATGCTTCAAGAAAATATTTCATTTCTTTGTAATCAGAAATTAATATTTCACAATATATTGTTTTTTGTGATTAATGCTTAAATTATGTTCAATTTGGAACAATGAAAATGAATTCTACATATCAGACATTTACATTACGAATCATAACAGTTATGAAGTAACAATGAAAATAATTTTATGGTTTGGGGTCGCCACAACATAAGGAACTTTATAAAGGGGTCGCGGCATTAGAAAGGTTGAGAACCACTGCTCTAAATAATTATATTTTTTTACAATGACTATGAAATTTGATTCATCTTTTAATTTGATAAATACAGGTAACAATGACTATTGTTCGTTTCATTATATTTAATAAAATCTTAAATAATAATTACTATTGCTCATTTTATATTTACTATTTTTGTTTAAGCCCAAGTTTTCACTAAAGTAGTATAGTCGACCGATTGTTATGCTGGTAAAGGTATTTTTTTCCAAATATTTTGCTGTATTCATGTTGAACATTTCCTATACATTTACTATTTGCTATACCCAGTTGGCCCAACTTATCATGCTCATTCATTTCATAGTAACATTTCACATACCTTATTGTCCAAAGTTGTCATTTAATGGATTGATTTCTATGAGATGGAAGATCATTAGAACATGTCTTGTTGAGGTGTGGTTTCTCTCAACTATTCATCTTGTGATTGCTCTTGAACTTTCATTCCTGTTGAAGAATAATTACAGCTCAAGATAAAGGAATGCTTAATAAATTTAGCATGTGTATTAGTATCAGAGGGGTATCGAAAGGGGAGGGGGGGGGGGACAGATGTCCCGGGGCGCCAAAATTTGCTTTGATATTATTTTATTGATAAAAATAACAGGTTTGAGAGTTGAAAAAAGAAAAGCGGGCGCTTTAAAATGAACCTTATCCCCGGCGCCAACATCCTCGCTACGCCTCTTATTAGTATCATTTCGAACTCTTTTTACCCATCAAAATTTACTTCACATTTAACACACTAGCACAGTGGTTCTCAAACTTATTCAAATAAGGTTAAACTTTAAGCTAAGGAGGGCTGTTAGTTTTGACCAATGATTATAATTATTGTTAAGATATTGTACATCCCCCACCACTTACAGCAGTTCTTCACAACCATTTTTGCCCCACTCCCCATCTCAACACCCAAAAAGGTTTCATATCACCACCTCCCATATTCCCTTATAGAAAAAGCATTAAAAAAGTATCGGGTATTTCAAATTTGAGGCATGCTAAGGTCTCAGTAAAGTGTAGTGACCTTGAAAAAGTGTCCCATCTAACATTAATTAAATGCGCCCCCCCCCCCCAAACATTTCCAAACCCTTTTCATAATAACAGTAAATAAGTTTTGTTAAGATTTTTCATTTCTACTCAACTAATACTGTGATATCTACTTCTTAGCCCTATTATTAGCTTTCTTCATAGTAGTATAAAATTCGTAAATGGTTATAGAAAATAGAATGCATTATTTATTTGTTTTAACTTAAACTAATTTGTATTTATAAAATTATTGTTATATTATTATTTTTCAGTTAGCCAAATGTCAAATGTAAACAATGCTGTATCCATGGATATTATTTTGTAGACAATCAGCTGAGTTCCCTTTTCAATGAAAAGTTGAATTAAAAGTAATTGAGGCAGATTGTTTTCTATTTTGATGTCTTTTTATTTAGATTGTAAATTTTGTGTTTGAGCTAAATTAATTAAATTTAAATATATTTTGACAGCATCTATGATGGGCAGATGTCGATGAGTATGATTATGATGACAATGACTGTGGGACTCAAAGTGGATTTGTGCATTTAGACCAGACATAAAAAGCATACTGCTTACTAATGAATGTTTAAACAAGAGAGATATAAGGAGATTTCAAAAGCAAATAGACTTTTTCAAACTCTAATTTACTGCAAATTGGGTTGCATATATTTGTTAGTACGCAATATGCAGGACAATGAACCAAAGAAACTTTCTGTTTTATAAAATTGGTATAACATCATTGAAGAGTTTTATCAACTAAGAGGATTTATTATTTTACAAGACTGTGGTCCAGGGAATCTTTATTCATAAGGACAGATTCATGGCCATACTGAGTTTCCAAAAAGTTTCTGATACTGAAAATAAAGGAGACAAGCTGTGCAAAATTGTGAGACTCTTAAGTTCCTTAATGCAAAATTAAAAGAACTGTATCAGCTTCGTGAAAATGTAGCAATTAATTAACACTTTTGGAAACATAGGACATTATGACATTTAGGCTGCGTTCTCTCCCCTGTACTGTAATACAATATATACCAATGTTATTCAAAGCTCAAGTGACACTGTTCCAATCTTAATATTTGCTGATGATGCCACCATCATTGGCTTACTATCTGAAGGAGAAGGCTTATACCGCAACTTAGTAACAAGCTTTATCAATTGGTGCGATGAAAATTTTCTCCCGCTGAATGTCTCAAAAACAAAGGAAAGTTGTTGATTTCAAGAGGGAGGAACACCAGATTACAGATCTCGACATAAAAAATCAAAGTGGAGAGAAAGTAGATGCATATAAGTACTTAGGTGTCACCATTAATAATAAGCTAACATGGCAGGAGCACAGACAAATGCTGTATAAGAAATTCAGAAAGACTCACCTTCCTCAAAAAAAAACTGTACAATTTCGGGGTAAACTTATTCTACAGTTCAACAATTGGAAGCCTGCTCAATTTCAGTATTATCTGCTGGTGTGGGAATTCAACGTCTGATATTAAACACCATATTTATTTATTTATTTATTTAGGCATTTTTATATAGCGCTTATCATAAAGCTCTAAGCGCTTTACAATTATTAAAACATGTGAACTAAGTAAAATAAAAATGAGACACTAGGATAGTAACTACTATTCTATTATCTGAAAAACACATTCCAAAAATGAAAAAATGAACAGAGATTTCACTGCTGCCTATCAAGCGCTAGTGAACCGGAAGTATATCAACTTATCAAGAAAGCTAGGAACATAACACAAACTAAATATCTTTCACTGGAAGAACTATTTGAAGAAAGATGTTATTGTAAAATTAAACACATTTTTGATGATACAACCCACCCTCTTCATCACAGATACTTAGGATTGGTCCGTTCGGTACGAATTCTTTCCATCAAGGCAAGGACTGAAAAATACAACAATTCTTTTGTTCCCTAATCTGTACGAATTTACCAGCGTGCTCCCCCTGAAGTCACAAATCTTAATAAGAATTAATAAATCCCTGATATGGCTAAGAGAACTCACTGAATGGCTGCTAGTGAAAAATTTATTACAAATGTCTTGTGTTAAATTGTTTTTTATATGTGCTGAAATTGTACAATGCAATCATAAAACATTTCCATTTGTTTGGATCAATAACAGAATCTTATCTTCGACGATGTACCAGTTACTTTAAAGTCTGACATTTTTACATGTGCGCTGCAACATGACAATAACAAATAAAATTTAAATTACATTTCCAAAACAAGGGTAAAAGGGTCAGAGTATATATATATAAGATCCTTTGTTTGTGAAACATTTTTATGTTTTAATAAAGAAAGAAATTGTTTTCAAGAATGTATATGCATCATCTGGTTGACCGATTAGATAATCTGATCGATATCTCTGATATGAAATAAAAATGTACCTTTTTCTTAGCATTTATTTTTATTTAATTTTTACTAATAATTTTTTAAGTGATAATTACATGCACATGTTTGAAAATTATTTTATTTTATATTATAATTGTGACTTTTTGTGACATTATTTCCTTGATTGATACGTTGTCCACAAAGTGAGTCTATTCTTTTGAAAAATGAATATTTGTTGTAGTATTAGTAGTATTGAGTATATGGTAATAAAATATAAAGTTAACTAATATAATTGAAAACAATTTTTTTCCCTTCTTTGTAAAGCTGTGATGCTATGTTTTTAGTCGACTCAAAAATGTTTTGTTTTGCCTAAATAATAATAATAAATAAATTTTGGAAAGTATATTTTGAACGAATACCTAATATCAATTAAAGATCATCACCTAATATCAATATAAGAGCATGCAATTACCTTTAGCTACAAAATTACACCTATGAGACACTTTGATAGTTAGTTGTAATATCAACAAATTGAAAAATCTGATGTTTTTTTTAGAGTTAATAACTGCAGTAACTACAGTAAATTAAGATTTATAACATGCTCAAGATGAATGATTATTCCTGAGGAGCCGTGTTGAATGACATACTTTATAATTTTTTGCTTTTTATTGACTTGCATTGGAACAAATGAAATACACTAATTTTACAAGGTAGAAGAGAAAGGTGATTTTATGATGAATTATAATATTATAGGCTTACATAATTAATCTATTCTACAACATCTCTTTGGTTAATGGAATTGTTTTCCAATGTGGGGCATACAACCCACCTTATGTACACACCCCACATTATGCATACACATCACAAGGTGACACCCAACTTGGTGCAGTTTGAAGATTAGAGAGAGCGAGACAAGCAAAAAAATATTAAAAATGGTAGCAATCAGGTTAGGTAAAAGGAACTGAGCAAACCTGAAAAAAGATGCATTGTTACGCTGCATCCCCTTTTCAGAAAATTTAAAAAATATAGTCGTGTTGTTTACTAAGGCTGGCTAAACACCACCCCTCCCCTAGGCCCAGATTAAACAAGATTTTTGGAAATACATGGGAGTGCTGTGAAAAAGTTTTAAAAGAAATTTAAGCTATACCGTGTTATATGTTTTACAAAGGCAAATGTATATGATGGACAGTGACGACCAGCACAAACGGTAAACAACTTCTTTAAATCACTACAGTCTAAACTTTAACATGTTTTTAGGTTTTCATTCTAAAATATAGCCTATACTATAATAACGGAAGATAAAAATGTTTTAATTATCACATTTTTTTATAAAATAAAATAGCTTTCAATTAAGACATGGATTTGTTTATTCATGCATACAGCACAACTAGCAGCATTTATTAGGAATCCTATCAGTGATCAGCATTATAGATAAGGAACTGATCACAGAAAAGGTACTAGAAGGACACAACAATTTGAAGGGATGCTATATGGCTTTTATGGTGGAGCCAATGAGGATTACAAACTACCACAAGAACTGTACCCTTTGGGCAACCAACCAACTATGAAACAAAAAGCGTGATCTTTACCATGAAAAATAATAAAGCCCCAGGAACCGACATTATCACTGTGGAACTTATAAAACTAAGTGAAAACGAACTGCATAGACAAATATAGAGCTTCATATCAAGAATTTGGCAGGAAAAAGAGAAATGCCAAATAAAAAGGGGTACTGCGCTCAATTCACATGAGACGATCTAAACTGAAATGCTCAAATTACAGAGGAATCTTCCTAATTAATGTAACCTACAAAATCATCAACAAATTAATAGCAAGAAAACTGAAAAGGTTTACTGAACATATTCTAGGTAACTATCAATTTGAATTCCGACAGAATAGACCCACCACAGATCATATTTCGACCACCAGATGCCTCCAGAAGAAATGCTAAGAAACATCCCCATACACCAACTATATGTGGACTACACAACAGCTTAGACAGGAAATATCTGCAAAGTACTATAGAAACTTGGAGTTTCTAACAAACTTACCTGGTTTATACATGACGATGGCTACCTCCAAAAAAAATCAAAGTACAGGAAGAGTACTTGAGAAACTTTCATATTAATCAGGGCCACTCACTGGCATGTATCCTATTTAACATCCCTTTAGAAAGCATTATGAGAAACATGCATGTGTGCACCAAATGAACTATCACAAACAACTTCCAGAGAAACATACATGTGAGCACAGGATGAACTATCACAAACAACGTATCAGAATCTCAACCATCAGGACACCAACCAACTTTAAAAAGCCCAACCAGTGCAGTACCTGACATATGCAGACAACAAAGCTTTACCGGGGAGACGCAGCATTGATAGAATTAGAAGAGTTACCTCTAAAGGTAAATGAAGCGAATACAAAGTGTATGTTAGTCACGTACCAGACACACAGGTGACAAAATCAAAGTAAACAAGCACACCAAAGAGAGAGAGTGAGTGAGCGAGAGAGACAGATGAAATAATGACAGAGATGAAAGAAAGGATAAAAGCAGGCCATTCTTCTTATTTCGGCCTACACGAGCTAAAACTAGGAAGCAGAAATCTCTCGAGGAAAACTACGATGGCTCTATACACAACTTTACCGGTTCAATACCTGGAAAATCCTCCGAAAAATATACAGTCCAGTGTTAGATAATGATGGATGGGTATATATATCCCCTCGGGCTCTGGTTGACAAGTTTGTAGTGGCTTGCTGGCTAAAGAGGTGCTGCCCCCTAGCGCTAGACTGGGACCAAAACCACCATTATTGCGTGAGCCTGTGCTGGCAGACAAAGAGCGTGCATAGTATCTGCCGAAAATGGAAGCACTTAAAGGGCTACCAGCTGTGGAAAATCTACAGCTGGAAATAAAACGTCAGAAACAGGGTAGGGAGCATGATTACATGTTGCCCTTTAAGGATACGAGGCATGAGGTGGGTAGTGGCAACTCATGCCAATGGTTCTATTTAGATAGCAGTTAAGGTAGTTGTACCTAGGCAACCGTTTCGTCCCAGCTGCTTCGTAAATTAGTTTCAAGGTAGAAACCCACTGTAGAAATCTGTATCTGACGGCGTCGGGCGTTCCCAGGGATGGGCAGAGTAAGATTTTAGGATGTAAATACACCATCCCGACTCCTGATGCTGTGAGAGAAGCGTCACCGGCCTACCGGATGTCCTTGTGCTGGGGTGACCTCCACTGGTAGTCAATGGAGTGAGTGCGGGCTGGGGCTGTCCTGGCAAAGGGAAATCTCCAACGTTCCGCTACCCAGCCCGATAACTCAGGCTTGGGGAGTGAGGGTGTGTGTGCTTTGGGGAGGGCATAAAGAGCTAATGTACTAGCTCGACAGCCCGCTGATGCAATTTCCTAATGAACATTTTCAGTACCGGAACCATCTGTAGTTGCTGCAATTTAAATGTGCAGGCTGCTTTGGGCAAGAAAACTTGAGAGGATATTAGATTGTAGAGCAGCAAAAGTGATCTACAGACAGAAGCCTAGGGGTTAACGGCTCATCCGTCGACGAAGACTGATATGGATTGAGTTGTAAAGGACTAAAATCACCTGGAAGTGTAAAGTCATGGATCAGCTTAAAAGGGAGGATGTTGTAGAGCAGACCAGGCCCCTGCCCCTATGATGGGCTGTAGCACCTATGATGATGATGTCTGAATGGAAGGATGTGGTGAAACAAGCCAGGGCCCTAATAATGATCAGCATTAACAAATTGATCTGTTTATCTATCTCTATTTCTCCCATTTAGCGGCATACTTATTATTATAATTATTTAATTTGAATTTTTGGATGATGTTTAAGAATGATCAACACATAATTAAGTCTAGACATGGCTATAAATCAAAATTCAGCATGTACTGTAGATCCTTCAATGGTATAAGTGGGCCTTTGAGTCGGTCACAGGAGGTTTTCACCAGGTACATTGATTCTATTATAGAAAACAATAAGATTGTGTCTGTGTGTGAGCATATGACTGATTCTGTTCAGTGTGGTTACGGTGTATATATATGTAGAAAAGTGAAGCGAGTCGCTGTTATACATAATACTGAATGTTTAATAGTTTTAAGTCTTTCTAATAAGCAATTATTTTTAAGGTTTCGAAGAAAACCTTTAAAATAATTTCCCAGCCAAAACTGAGAGAGCACACTAATAAGCAGATTACAAACTTTTCAGGGTTTTCCTGGCCAAAACTAAGATTGTGGTTGGCTTATGATCCATTGGGAATAAATTACCAAGATCTCAATCATGGCAAGTTACCTCAAGATTAATACCCAGCGTGATAAATCAAGTTAAAATGTAAAAAAAATAAAAAATTTTACATTTTTAAAAAAAAAATTAGTGGCATAGGTAATGAAAAATAAATAGAATAAAATGGTCTGTATTTACCTGAAGTAAAATGTTGACCAGTCATTGTCCTGGCATGTCATGATTCATCCTGCCATTCATCATAAGAGCAGCTGTGAATTCTGGCAGTGATGGGGGTCTTCAAGTGATCTCTGTGAAAACAACAACTTTAACCTGGAAGTAAAATAATACATTAATTAGTAGAAGACAGAAACTTTATTATATTAGAGCGCAAGCTTGCATTAATATGAAGACAATATCCTATGAACAATTTTAACCTGAAAGTTACCATCATAAAAACAAAAAAAATTAATCACACATTTGGTGTAATCATTGCTTTTACACCAGCCGTGTAATCATTGCTTTTACACCAGCCGTGTAATCATTGCTTTTACACCAGCCGTGTAATCATTGCTTTTATACCAGCCATGTTTGCATGGGTGTTTCGACAAAAAATTCCTGGTTCTCTAAGGGAAAGTTGAATAGCTTTGTTTATTTAATCTGTTAAATAGTTAAAGTCCAAACACTATTGGAATTAGGGAGGTGGTGTTAAATGAACAAAAGAAAACCTTCAAAATGGTCGCGTCAAGCTCAGTGAAAGATTTTAACTACAACTGCATTACAGTAGTGAATCTTTAAAAATTTAAATAAGATTTTTTTGTCATAGATCAATGGTAATATAATTCTAACCTGCAAGATGTAACTCTTGATTATTACTACTATGATTTTAACCAAAAAAATATATGCTATAGCGACTGATGAATCTAAATATAAGAAGCAATCCATCTAAATATCTCTTTTGAATTTTTTAATCATTTCTTTTACAGCAAAAATGCACTCAATATGTCAGAAGGAAATTTAGATTTTTTAGGAATTTTTATCTAATTTTAACTAAACTAGGAATGTGCAAGACTTTACCCTAACCTAATCAGTGAAACTAGCCATTCCGATTCCAATACAGTCTTTTGATATTTCTTACATGCACTTGTGGGATTTATCTTTATATAAAGTGCATTCAAAGGATCAAGATACTAATATTTATTATTGGAAGGGGGATTAGGATGATGCTACTAGGCAGGTGTTAAGAGAAAATGTAAAGTATATGTTTATTATGGCATGTAATTGACTAGGACAGAGGCTCCCAGACTGTGTCCTGCTGCAAACTGAAGTGTTAAAAAATTAATGGACTTAATGCAAGCCATTTATAATTAAGTTGGTATTTTTCACTAGTTCTCCAACCTACTTGACACTTGGTACTCTGTTCTTATTAAAATTAAAGTAGCAGTTGTCAGTTGGTTTTGGTGCAGCGTCTATACTGTATCAATTAAATATTGTTTTGATAAAGTCAAGTGAAGTTAATGAGGTATGTCTTCTTATAAGTATAAGGTTTCAAAAATCGATTAGATTGTTTAAAAAGTGCTATTTTACAGTGCACAAAGAATGTGGCTTATTATTAGAGCAAAATTGAAAAGACGTGGGTGCTGGATTTTTTCTTGGCCGACGCTCAAGTGGTAAGATTATCTATAGAACTATATTTAAAATAGAATTAAAAAAATACAATAAAATTATAAACATAAACGTATTCTTACTAGCTTTTCGATAAACGTCACATTGTCGTGCTTCTTCAACGTTACCGGTTCACGAAAGTCTTCCAAATATGGCTCAGTGGTACATTTCTCGATTGATAGTAAGCTCCAAGATGGCAAACCAGCAGGAAGTATTCGTCATAATCGTCACGTGACCAACCGAATATTACAAAGCCCGCACGTGACCAGCCGGGTCCGAATAGCCAATTACTACTATAGATACCCGGGTACCTATAACCACTCCGAAAAAAATAATGATTTACAAAAAACATCGGTAAAAGTGCAGTTCGGGTGCGTATATTATTTCTTAGCGCATTTCGTATTTTAAAAATTTTTTGTCATGTAAACTTACGTGTATTCTTTAATAATTCAATACAGGCAGTTATAGTTAACTAATTCTGGATTATAAATCGCATCTTTTGTTTTTATTTTACTTCTAAAGAGTCTTTAAACATCCCCCAACCAAAGTGACACAGCCCCCATTTGTTTGTATTTTTCTTTTTACGCTATGCCAGATTTTTAGCCACCTATAAGTTAGTAATGCTAAACGAAATTTTCAAACTAAGCATGTTCACAAAAAAGAATGAAATACTAGATTCTTCATTACGCACAAGCGCCCCCCCCCCCCCCTGTGGATCACTGACTAAGCAGTGGACACACACGTCATCATTGTCCTGGACCTGGTGTGAAGCTGATCACCCTGAAGGCTGCTAATACGCTGTCCGTGATTGGTCAGCTCTAATTTGAGCACCCCTCCTCTTTTTTCGTATGCAAATGGGCTTATTACTGGTGACTGATTTGCGCTGAGTAAAGTGAGGGCTAGTGATTATTTTTTTTATATTATAAGACGGACTTGTTTTGGCTTTGCGGTATTGCTGGTTGTAGGGTCATTTTGTTTAAAATTGCAGGACAACCAAGAAACAATAACTAAAATTGTTGATGCAACGGGCATTTTTAATGGTGCAGCATTTGGTTTAAACGCGCACCTTGTGGGGCAACAAATAACGTTAATACAACTGGAATTTCTCCTAAGGCGCTCGTAACAATTGCAATGTGGCTTGTAAGCTGGGTTCGTATGTCAAGTATGTGAGCTCCCCATAATTACCGGGATCTGCATATAACCCGAAACGGGATCTCACCCGAAATGGAATCTCACCCGAAACAGGATCTCACCGTAACCGGTATCCCACCGGGATCGGTAACCCACTGGATCGGGATCCCACCGGGATCAAAATGCTATCGGAATCGGAATCTCACCGAAACGGGATCCCACCGGATTGGGATCTCATTTAGTTTGGGATACCACCGGAAACGGATCTCACCGGGATCGGGATCCCACCATGACCAGGATTCTATCGGAATCACATCGGGTTCGGGATCCCATCATGATCCTTCTGGGTGCCATCGGAAAACGGGAAAAACGAAAGGTTTACATAAGTTATTTTAATTGTTTTAAATAGGAGACAAATTA
>CAXITT010000531.1:142860-155512 GCA_964033795.1 Lymnaea stagnalis | reverse complement strand
TATGTTGTTGTTTTTTGTTTTGTTTTTTTTTTGTTTTTTTTTTTTTTTTTTGTTTTTTTTTTTTTCCTTTTTTTTTTTGGGGTGGGGTTTTCTTTTTTTTTTTTTTTTTTTTTTCATTTCCTTTTGATACCTGGACGTGTGGAAATAACATGGAGATTACGAGTATCGCCTCCCATGAAAACGCCTCGGTTAGAGATTAGCGTGGGGAGGAGACCCGGAGGACGAAACGAGGGATGTACCATATACAACAACAACAACAACGAGCTCGAAAAGGTCTCGCGGGTCGTTTTCAATTATGAGATCGGTATCGGCGTGCAGAGAGACTGAGTGAGTGAGGGAGTGAGAAAGAGAGAGAGAGAGAGAGAGAAAGAGAGGGAGAGTTGGACACATTCACAAATTCACAGAGATGCAAATTTGACGAATGTAAAATTTCAAGTTCTGTTAGCGGACCCCGTGGCAAAAAAAAAAAAAAAAGATAAGATGTTTTCATCACCGGTAGTTATCTTGCCCCTTGAAACGGTTTCCGCCTTAGCGTTTGTATGTGTATGCGTGTGGGTGTGAGTGAGTGTGTGTGTGTGGACGAGGTTTGAGGGAGGTGGGGGGAGGGCGTTAAAATGTGTATCTACATCTTATTATTTCCAACGCCCCGGAAATGTATGTTAATCATTGTACGCCCTCCAAGGTGTTGAATGTGGCCCGAGGGGGGGGGGCGAACAGGAAAAAGGGAGGGGGTGGGGTGTGAAAAGAGTTTCTTTATTATGGGTTGCGATTTACTGGTGTGTGTGTGAGGTTAAGGTGGGGGGGGGCGGTGGGGGATGGTTAGGGTCTCGAAAGAGAATGAAAGTCCCCCAGAGCTTAGTCAATAAAAGGGAGGGGGTGGGGTGTGAAAAGAGTTTCTTTATTATGGGTTGCGATTTACTGGTGTGTGTGTGAGGTTAAGGTGGGGGGGGGCGGTGGGTGATGGTTAGGGTCTCTAAAGAGAATGAAAGTCCCCCAGAGCTTATTCAATAAACAATATTGTACACCCCACCCCCAATATTGTACACCCCCGTCCCTTTCCTGCATTACACAAAGATAGGTTTACAAATGTTGACATTGTTACGCCACAGCAAATAGTCAGCCAGTAAGGAGTCAACGTAAGCTAACTGTCTCAGACAGACAACCTGTGGTGTTGTCATCCGAGCCGTGAGATGTGATGGAAGCACTAACATGTTCATCAGACCAATGAACTTAATCTACGACATTCCACGCCGACTGTGGCGTCATGACACAAATCTATGGCACCCCTCGTCTTGAATACGTCATTTTGGCCTTGTCGCCTAGTTTTATCTTTATGCACAGTGGCGTCACCAGGGTTGGTTGTAATAAAGGGCGGCTAACTCGCGGAGTCGACTCCTTCAGGCTTTCCCCCCAATGTACCTCCTCTGAGTTTGATTTCTCCAGCGGCACCCGGTTCTGTAGTAGCTACCTGCTATGGCGGTCCCCTTTCATGATGGTTACCCTATTATGTTGTTACCCTCTCATGGTGGTACCAATGTATAGTGGTGCTCTTCTATGGTTGGACCCTTCAATGGTGGTACCTTAACCCTTGACGCACCTACCTTCGTCCTGTGGCGCCCATTTTCTTATGTCACACTTCCCCGGTTGCACCCTGATATTGGACTCAACTTAGGTCTATAATGAAATAGGCTTGATCGAGCTCTTTCAAATTTTCCATCTTACATTTAGTGTCTACCCCATCCCCGCCACTCCAACGTTTTGTGGGTGTCCCCCCCCCCCAAATCCCGTACGCACCACTTACACAAAATTATCAATGCTACTGCTCAAATAACCGACAGCTGCATAGGCTTCAATGCAGCCCCTCCAACGTTTTGTGGGTGCCCCCCCCCCCCCCAAATCCCGTACGCACCACTTACACAAAATTATCAATGCTACTGCTCAAATAACCGACAGCTGCATAGGCTTCAATGCAGCACACTGAGGATTTCGCCAACCGCTGCTACCTTTTAAAACAACCTGTTTTTGGTACAGCCATTTGCCCACGTTGAGGGAACTTTAAAAAATCAAAGCGGAGAAATCAAATTTTGTAACCCCCGAAGACGGTATCTACGTTTCTGTCACAATTTTTTGATGTTACTATATAAAAAATGAATGAGTCAGACACAACATTTTTTTGTAAATAAATAATGCAAATGTAGACGATTCGGCAAATTCTTTCATCGGTACAAAAAAAATAATTTAAAAAATCATATAAATATAGATTAAATTTAAAAAATATAATATAATATAATATAATATCATATCATATCATATCATATCATATAATATTAATATAATATAATATAATATAATATAATGTAATATAATATAATATAATATAATATAATATAATATCATATCATATCATATCATATCATATCATATCATATTAATATTAATATTAATATAATATAATATAATATAATATAATATAATATAATATAATAAAATATAATATAATATAATATAATATCATATCATATCATATCATATCATATTAATATTAATATTAATATTAATATTAATATTAATATTAATATTAATATTAATATTAATATTAATATTAATATTAATATAATATAATATAATATAATATAATATAATATAATATAATATAATATAATATAATATAATATACACACACACCTATCCCACCTAAAATAAAGAGAGAAAAGAATAAGAGAGGGTGATAAACCCTGACAAAATCTGAGTTCAGAAGAAACATAAGAGAAAGTGAGTGGAAGCCACATTTCAAAATCGAACTAGAAAAAAAACACGGCACCTATTTAAAATTGTCGACCTGGTTTGTTCCGTATGAAACATTATTGCGCCGGGAGCCCCCTGGATCTCATTTGACGTCCAGCCACACCGTGCAATTTGATTCGTTATAAGATGTATCACAGCCACATGACTGTAACACTATTGCTGTAACATTACACCTATGTGGTTGTGACGTTACGCGACCGAGTATACCATTGTAGGACGGGGGTGGCGTTACATGGCCGAGCCCCACTTGGCATGACGAGGGTACCATGACTTGGCTTAGAGCCACTGTATGACGAGGGTACCATGACTTGGCTTGGAACCCACTGCAAGACGCGGGTAACATGGCTTGGCTTGGAACCCACTGCATGACGAGGGTACCATGACTTGGCTTGGAACCCACTGCATGACGAGGGTACCATGACTTGGCTTAGAACCACTGTATGACGAGGGTACCATGACTTGGCTTGGAACCCACTTCATGACGAGGGTACCATGACTTGGCTTAGAGCCACTGTATGACGAGGGTACCATGACTTGGCTTAGAGCCACTGTATGACGAGGGTACAATGACTTGGCTTAGAGCCACTGTATGACGAGGGTACCATGACTTGGCTTAGAGCCACGGTATGACGAGGGTACCATGACTTGGCTTAGAGCCACTGTATGACGAGGGTACCAATGACTTGGCTTAGAGCCACTGTATGACGAGGGTACCATGACTTGGCTTAGAGCCACTGTATGACGAGGGTACCAATGACTTGGCTTAGAGCCACTGTATGACGAGGGTACCATGACTTGGCTTAGAGTTACTGTATGACGAGGGTACCATGGCATGGCTTAGAGCCACTGTTTGACGAGGGTACCATGGCATGGCTTAGAGCCACTGTATGACGAGGGTACCATGACTTGGCTTAGAGCCACTGTATGACGAGGGTACCAATGACTTGGCTTAGAGCCACTGTATGACGAGGGTACCATGACTTGGCTTAGAGCCACTGCATGACGAGGGTACCAATGACTTGGCTTAGAGCCACTGTATGACGAGTGTACCATGGCTTGGCTTAGAGCCACGGTATGACGAGGTTACCATGACTTGGCTTAGAGCCACTGTATGACGAGGGTACCATGACTTGGCTTAGAGCCACTGCATGACGAGGGTACCATGACTTGGCTTAGAGCCACTGTATGACGAGGGTACCATGACTTGGCTTGGGACCCACTGTATGACGAGGGTACCATGACTTGGCTTGGGACCCACTGTATGACTAGGGTATCATCACACGAGGGTTACCACCGCATTATATAAAGATGTCCCTTTATTTATTAAAAGTCTCTGATACCGTTATATAAAGATATCCCTTTATTTATTAAAAGTCTCTGATACCGTTATATAAAGATATCCCTTTATTTATTAAAAGTCTCTGATACCGTTATATAAAGATGCTATTCCGTTATTTTTATTTTTAGAAATGTGTTCTTCTTCTGGTATCGTACTTTCTTGCCCTGTAGACAACAGAAGAGAATGTAAGGGTTTGGTAGGAAAAAGTGTGTGTGTGTGTGGGGGGGGGTTAAGGGTGGGGGTGCACATGTCCTCACATGCTGAATCCACCAGTAGTGTTTGTGGAAGGGAGTAAGTCGGGAGGAGGGTGGCGAGGGGAGGGGGGTGATGTGGGGGCGGTTAGGCTGGGGTGGGTTGCCAGGCAGGATATCTCAGCTTTCTAATCCTGTCTGTGCAGAGATGACGCACGGCTGGCCGTGCCTGGGGGACCAGGAGGAGCGCGAGCCCAATTGTTGGCTGTCGCGGTGCACGGTTGCAGAGAGCGGTTGTAGGAGGGGGGGACAGCCATCAGAGAGCGGTGGTAAGAGGTGACATAAGATGGTATCAGAGATGGGTTGTATGCGGTGACAACCATCAGAGAGCGGTTGTATAAGGTGACGTAAGGTGGTATCAGAGAAGGGTTGATGGGGTGACATCAGATGGTATCAGAGAGCGGTTGTTGAAAGTGACATAAGATGGTATCCGAGGTAGGTTGTAGGATGTGACATGACATAAGATGGTATCGGAGATGGGAATGGTGGAGATGATTTAAGATGGTATTAAAGATCGGTTGTGGTTGGAAGTCGTAACAGTTGCTACAAGCGCTGCGTTTAAGCAAGCGATATAAGAGGATATCTCAGCTGGGACTTTGGAGGGGATGTTATTTATTATTATTTCATTTATTATTTTTGCAAAGACCCTTGCGTAGGTTGGTGACTGACTTAATTGTTTAAAATTAAAAAGTGTGTCTTTCGGGACACATAATGCTAGAAAAGCTAAGCTGGCGGTGATGGTAATAAGTTATATGACATTTACTTGAAGTGCTCTAAGATGGGCGTCAAAGCTTGTCGTGGGCATTGTCATTCCCCCCCCCTCTCCCCACCCCTCATTCAATAATTCCTCTCTTACTTTGACAAATCCTCCCACTTTCTCCCATCGCCGACCCTTGTGAGCCCGATCGCACCTCCTTGAACTTTGAACCCTGCATTATTTATAATTTATATCCAACCCCAGGCGTTATCGCGGGGGGCATTGGCGGCTCGAAGATCTAGCGGTGGCCATTTTCGCTTTCTGCCTACTGCCGTACTATTCAGTCCGTCGGCACCTTCTCTATTTCCGTATCCGGGCGAGGAATCGGAACCGGAAGTCCCCGACAGCGTTTTCTACCCAGGATCCCCCCCCCCCCCCAGCTGCTAGCAGACGATAATGGGGCCGTCGGACAATCAATGATTTACGAGTTGGTGATGAGAACGAAAAAAAGAAAAAACAAAAAACAAAAACAAAAAAGAAAAAAGAAAAAAAGAATTCAGGAGAGGGCGTGAGCGATCATTTGCGTCAACTGCAGATCAAGATGGAGTTGGAGGGGAGCAACTCTTTGGAAGTTTTTCAGTTTGGATATGGCTACTACTGTTCCCTCTATTTTATTCACACTCTCAGTCAGCCATTCTTTCTATAATAATAATAATAATAATAATAATATATATATTTTTTTTTTTAAATGAACAAGAAAACGAGAACAAAATGACTACCATGCCGGTCAATGAAAATAGCCCGTCATAGACAACATACACACATATCGTACCTACCGCGCCCCAGAAAAGTGCCGGTACCACATGCCAAGCCAGTACCTGATATTTATAGAGACATTTTGGTTTCTGTCTTTCCCCCTTCATTTTTAAATATTATTTTGTTCGCGCGCGTGTGTGTGTGTGCGTGCGTGCGTGTGCGCACGCGCTCTGTATTTAAAGTTGGTAGCTTCCATTTTACCACATTCCAACTTTGGGCCCCTTAAATATCCGATGCCCCACCTGCCCCCTCCGGAGTCGCCAGGAATGTAGAGGCATATGCATCGGCTCTGCATCCATTCCATGTCCCTTTAAATCGTCGGCACATACACGAACTAAATCGCTTTGATGCCCAGCACGTAAACTTACAACCCCCCCCCCGCAACCCTTGAATTGACAGCACACATACTTAGACTCCCCCCTTTGAATCGACAGCACGTATACTTAAACCACCACCCCCCCCCTTGAATTGACAGCACATATACTTACACAACCCCCCCCCTTGAATTGACAGCACATATACTTACACAACCCCTAACATTGCCTTTTCATACACTTAAAACCACCACCTTAATTTCCCAGCACATACACTTACACCACCACCTTAAAGTGACAGCACATACACATACACCACCCCTTAATTTCCCTGCACATAAACATACACCACCCCTTAATTTCCCTGCACATAAACATACACCACCCCTTAATTTCCCAGCACATACATTTACTCCACTCCTAAATTTCCCAGCACATACACATACACCTCCCCTTAATTTTCCCAGCACATACACTTACTCCACCCCTCAATTTCCCAGCATATACATTTACTCCACTCCTAAATTTCTCAGCACATACATTTACTCCACTCCTTAATTTCCCCAGCATATACATTTACTCCACTCCTTAATTTCCCCAGCATATACATTTACTCCACTCCTTAATTTTCCCAGCATATACATTTACTCCACTCCTTAATTTCCCAGCACATACATTTACTCCACTCCTAAATTTCTCAGCACATACATTTACTCCACTCCTAAATTTCCCAGCACATACACTCACACCACCCCTTAATTTCCCAGCACATACACTCACACCACCTCTTAATTTCCCAGCACATACACATACACTACCCCTTAATTTCCCAGCACATACACTCACACCACCCCTTAATTTCTCAGCATATACACTCACACCACCCCTTAATTTCCCAGCACATACACTCACACCACCCTTTAATTTTCCCGCTCATACACTCACACCACCCCTTAATTTCCCAGCACATACACTCACACCACCCTTTAATTTCCCAGCACATACACTCACACCACCCCTTAATTTCCCAGCACATACACTCACGCCACCCCTTAATTTCCCAGCACATACACTCACGCCACCCCTTAATTTCCCAGCACATACACTCACACCACCCCTTAATTTCCCAGCACATACACTCACACCACCCCTTAATTTCCCAGCACATACACTCACACCACCCCTTAATTTCCCAGCACATACACTCACACCACCCCGTCCCATTTAATCAACGGCAAACACATTTAAAATGAAACTTTAAAATATTTGAAAATCGGCTGACCGATAATCAATCAATTATTCATTAATTAATTTATTCAGTTAGACTCCTTTGTAGCTGGGAGTCCGAAGCTGATACTCTTACACTGCTCTCCCCCCGGGCAATACCTTTGCTGGTCTGATCCCCGATTCTCTAAACCCAACGAAACACGCCCTCCCCCCCCTTCCCCCTCCCCCTTTTAATAAAACCTGTTCACATTGGCAGTGAGAAGACCCCTATATTCTATTATGTTACAGTTATATAAATAGTTACCGAGTGCACTTAGTTACAAGCGAAGTGCACTTAGTTACAAGCGAAGTGCACTTAGTTACAAGCGAAGTGCACTTAGTTACAAGCGAAGTGCACTTAGTTACAAGCGAAGTGCACTTAGTTACAAGCGAAGTGCACTTAGTTACAAGCGAAGTGCACTTATCAGGTTGTAAGCCTTAAAAAGATGTATGCATGTTAATGTATGTATTATATAATACATCTTTTTAAAAACATGAATGTGGGTAGGTTAGTTTAAAGGTCTCCCCCCCCACCTCCTCCCGTTAATCCAATTACATGATCTGTATACACCTGGTACATGGAATAGGGCACACTCGGTAGTTTGTTGGTGTCATGATCATCTAATTTGCATTGTATTTTTTGTTGGTGTCATGATCATCTAATTTGCACTGTATTTTTTGTTGGTGTCATGATCATCTAATTTGCATTGTATTTTTGTTGGTGTCATGATCATCTAATTTGCATTGTAGTTTGTTGGTGTCATGATCATCTAATTTGCACTGTATTTTTTGTTGGTGTCATGATCATCTAATTTGCACTGTATTTTTGTTGGTGACGCGATCATATAATTTTGATTTTAGTTTGGTGGTGACGCGGTCATCTAATTTTGATTTTAGTTTGTTGGTGACGCGATCATCTAATTTTCATTTTAGTTTGTTGGTGACGCGATCATCTAATTTTCATGTTAGTTTGTTGGTGACGCGATCGTCTAATTTTCATTTTAGTTTGTTGGTGACGCGATCATCTAATTTTGATTTTAGTTTGTTGGTGACGCGATCATCTAATTTTGATTTTAGTTTGTTGGTGACGCGATCATCTAATTTTCATTTTAGTTTGTTGGTGACGCGATCGTCTAATTTTGATTTTAGTTTGTTGGTGACGCGATCATCTAATTTTGATTTTAGTTTGTTGGTGACGCGATCATCTAATTTTGATTTTAGTTTGTTGGCGACGCGATCATCTAATTTTGATTTTAGTTTGTTGGTGACGCGATCATCTAATTTTGATTTTAGTTTGTTGGTGACGCGATCATCTAATTTTTATTAACACCCTTTCTCCTCATTCTTTTGTAAAGATTTTTTTTTCTTTAATATTCAAAGTTATTCGCTAATTTTCTTTCTTTTAAACCTTTACCCTGATTTCTCCTCCCACCGCCAGCCCCACCCAACCACCTTCACAACCCAACCGCGCCAAAAATTTTAGTGTCTAAAAAAAAAAAATAAACAATTTTTTTTGCATGCTTTCTTTCTCGTTCTATTTTGCGTGGTCCGTTGTTTTCTATCGGAGTTGACATTGTGCATACGTCTCTCCCCCTCACCGTCATGCACTGCCGTTGGCCAGCTGGAACAATGCGCAGCGTTGATCAAACCATTCGTTTGATTTCTATGTTGGCTTTGGAAATGTCCCTTAAGTCGCAACCGCGGCAGTCCAATAAGTATTGCTTATTGCCCACCCCCCCCAACTGCAGGTTCTTTGGAATAGTACCTTCATCCATTCTCCTTTCATGATCTAACCAGCTATAGTATTAGTTTTTAAAAAATCTCTTTCAATGCTACTCTTTGAAAAGTTAAGACAAACATTTTTTAAAAAGAAAATGTTGTTGCTTTTTGTGTGAGCTTTCACTGTAATCGCAGTAGGAAAAAAATAACAACTGAAGAACCATGGATTGTATTGGGTGAGTTCACGGCAATGACCTGACCATTTGAGAATCATCAGTGTAAGCTCCCGGTAGCGCTGAAATCTTTAACAAACGATATTTCCGTAGAAAGCAGTCTTCACGTGAGATGCGCTAGCATAGATAGATACATGACCACATATTGATGATGTGAGAACCTTTCAGTTCACGCTATTGTCATAAACACACAAGTAGAAAGAATCGGTAAGCCATGGTTGTGCGGGGACGAACGGGTGGCATTCCGAGAACCGCTGAACCATTTAACGATGTCATATGTATCCAGCAATGACGCCATGGAAAATGATGTGGGTAAGGTATACATAATAGTGATAGATGTACAGATCGCGTGCACACGGCCGAGACGGAATTTTGAGAACCGCCGAGCGTCCGCTGTCACGTACCCAGCACACAATAACGCCATAGAAAGATGTGGGCAACAGCGACGTATGTACATGGAGGGTGGGGGGGGGTGAACTACCCCCACCACGATTCCATTACCCTAAACGTCGCCGACTCGCAATCTCATTATAAGACTGGGGGTCTTATCCCTCGGAATCACCACGCACGCGCGACTCTGTAACGACTCCTGGGCAACCTGATCCGGTTTCTCATTTGCATAATTACCCCCTTTTGGAAAAATAAACTCCTATTTGACCAGGTGTTTGTTTTTTTTAAGTGAGTGTGTGACTATGAAGGTTGTAACGTAATCCTATGAAGGAGATGAGTTCATCTAATCACTGGTTAGGAGGAGCGCGCCGTGCGGGGTGGTTCTCAAAATTGTCGTCTTTTCCCCAAATTTATTATTATTATTTTTTAAAATAACATAACATACTTTATTGGATTTTTAACACCAAAAAAAAAAAAAGAAATAATTTTAAAAAATCATTAGTCTCTTTATAATTTAGCTTTTGAATGAATCCCGTTATGTAATGCGTCAATCATTTCAACTTTGACGTCACGTCACATAACCTTTGGTCACGAGCGATGGTGGAGAGTATTTATGAAGAAGAGAAAAAACATTGCGTCATCAAATTTTGTTTTGGGGGAAAAAATTGTAAGACCGCGTTTAAAGACGTCATCTATAGCCGTGGCCGTGAATTATAGCGTGTCGACTATGGCTCCGCTGCCAACATGAGCTCTACAGTGTTTCCAGTTCAGAGCGTTAAGGGGAAAAGGAGGGGGGGGGGGGGGGGGTTGGGGGTAGAATTTGAGCAGTTAATTTTAACATATAGGAGGTAGGCATGATGACAAATTATGACATTACCCGTGCTCCTCAAAGTGGTAGTCCTGGTATTGATAGATCAGGGCACTACCGTTCATTTATTACCGTTCATTTATTACCGTTCATTTATTACCGTTAATTTATTACGAGACTATGTCATTAACAGCTTATTTCACTGTCGTTGATGTCACAGTACTGTTGTTGTTGTTTTTTCCTGATACAGTAGCACCTCGAGATGCGAATTTAATTCGTTCCGTAACCTTGCGCGTACGTCAATTTGCTCGTATCTCAAATATTTCTCGTATCTCAAAGCAAAACATCGCTCGCTCGACGGCTCGTGTCTCGAAAATCTCGTATGTCAGGGCACTCGTATTTCGAGGTACCCCCTGTATAAGGAAGGGTCACCACAATCCTTCCGATAGGTAACTGTCATTGATATATCAGGGCACTGTCATCAGGGAACAGTAAATGATACCTCATGGACATATTTTATGTAAGTATGTTGGACAATGATAGGCCCATACATGGAACAAACACAACTTTTGAAGCTTTTTTTCATTGAAGCGCTTAGTCAGCAGTCTTCTGTTTCTTTTTTTAAATTTAATTTAATTTTTTGTTTAAATTATTTTTTAGTAAGCGTGAGAGTTTCCCTCATACTTTTTGGATAATTTATTGCTCCAGGAAGTGACGCAATCTAAAGTATTTTGCTTTACCAATTGTTATTCGTGTTAAATATATACATCTTTTAAGAGAACAATTCATTTATTTATTTTTTTTTTTTAACTCTTTCTCTCCGGAATTATTTTCCGCGTTCTGACGGAATTATCTATTTAGCGTTTTTGTAACGCACTACTATGTTGTCTCTAAACTTTCATAACTTTTTTTGTTTTTCATCAGAAAGTGCTAAGTTTGGTATGGAATTAAAGGAGAATGTAGGCCCTTTACAAGCAAACCAGACTTGGGTTTACATTTTAATATATAAATGTGATTATCATTTCAGAAAAATAAAAATTCAAAATAAAAAACTTACCAACTGTTCACAGAACGCTCATTCCAAGTCACACGAGGAGAAATATATAATCCAAAGTGTAAGAAAAATGTTTTTTTTCTGAACTATATCCATATGGGCATCACAAATAATAAAGATCAACTTAAAAAAACTAATAAAATTAAACCTCAGAGCACATTATCCATTGTCACCGTCACACACAAAATTTGCGAATTCTTTTTTTTACTATTTCCACTGGAAACAATTTGTTGCTATCATAAAATATTTGCACTGTATTCTTGTATGTTCTAACATTTATAATGGTAAATTGAGCATTTGCCATAAATTTGTCATATCTTTTCATCTGTATTTAGCTATGGTAAGCCTAAAAACAATTCATATTGATGTGCACTTTAGCTAGGGGAGGGGCTGGTTGTTCATCAGCTGATGAATTACCAATTTCATTATTTCATCACTAGTACTAGTCTGTACTAGTACTACTAATAATACTACTAGGATTATAATCATACTATTCAAAGGAATCAGCTTCTGCATTTGAAATAATAAAATCACCGTCTGAATCATCATCAGAGTAATATTTTCCACCTTTATTAGATCGATCACCAGATAGGTCAGGTCAAGATTTCATGTTTGTAAACAAAAATAAAATGGACAATCAAAACATCCGCTCAAACAATTCGTTCTTCCTTCAAAGACAGTAAAACCGGATGTTTATGAAAGGGAAATCATTCTAGAATTGATTTAAAATAACTAAATACCAATAGCTAAGAAAAGAACCGAAATAAACAGGTTTTATACATCGACGATGCCATCGTTGATACGCCAAAATCTTCATTTCAAATCGACGATGGGAGCGTTGTTCCGGAGAGAAAGAGTTTAAATTTGTTATCCCGTTAGTGTTATCCCTGAGGAAATTAACGAGGCTCCAAGACAGAAAAAAAAAAAGAACAATTTGAGGGGCAGACGAACTGACAACCC
>CAXITT010000531.1:126581-142285 GCA_964033795.1 Lymnaea stagnalis | reverse complement strand
GGGGGGGGGGTTGGTTTAATTTTGATTTTTTTTTTTTTTTTATCTTCGAAGATCGAGTTACCTTCTATTGTCAAGGCCATGAGAGATGAGTATCTGGAGAATTCAAAACTCGCGGTGGAAAAAAAAAATCTTCCTTCAGTTTTTGACTGTGTGTATGATTGCGTTTTACGTTATAGCGCGCTTCTGTCTCAGCTTGAAATTGTGTCTGGGCCAAATCTTGCTTCTTAACTTCCGATCCACACTCCCCCCCTCCCCCGATGTTCAGTTAAGCTGAAAGTTCGTACACCTACCCAACCCTGGGGACGAGAGGGGTGGGGGGGGTGATTTGGGGGGGGTGCAATGCAACCGTTCATGATCAATAGGTCAACAGTGCCATTCAGTGACCCTTGAGTGATCCCTGCGGATCGAATCTTGTATCGATCTCAATGTTGTCCCACTCTCAGATCACTTTTAAGCTGAACATTTGCAAACTTGAACTTTAAAGTACAAAATTAAAAATAAAAAAAAGATTTTAAAAAAAAATAAATAAAATTGTTTCTATTACAAAACATGCTTTCCAAAAATAAAAATTCCCCAAAACTTCTGTGTTGTTGTAGTCATAGGGTTGTTACAGTCATAGGGTTGTTGTAGTCATAGGGTTGTTGCAGTCATAGGGTTGTTGTAGTCATAGGGTTGTTGTAGTCATAGGGTTGTTGTAGTCATAGGGTTGTTGTAGTCATAGGGTTGTTACAGTCATAGGGTTGTTGTAGTCATAGGGTTGTTGCAGTCATAGGGTTGTTGCAGTCATAGGGTTGTTGCAGTCATAGGGTTGTTGCAGTCATAGGGTTGTTGCAGTCATAGGGTTGTTGCAGTCATAGGGTTGTTGCAGTCATAGGGTTGTTGCAGTCATAGGGTTGTTGCAGTCATAGGGTTGTTGCAGTCATAGGGTTGTTGCAGTCATAGGGTTGTTGCAGTCATAGGGTTGTTGCAGTCATAGGGTTGTTGCAGTCATAGGGTTGTTGCAGTCATAGGGTTGTTGCAGTCATATGGTTGTTGCAGTCATAGGGTTGTTGCAGTCATAGGGTTGTTGCAGTCATAGGGTTGTTGCAGTCATAGGGTTGTTGCAGTCATAGGGTTGTTGCAGTCATAGGGTTGTTGCAGTCATAGGGTTGTTGCAGTCATAGGGTTGTTGCAGTCATAGGGTTGTTGCAGTCATAGGGTTGTTGCAGTCATAGGGTTGTTGCAGTCATATGGTTGTTGCAGTCATAGGGTTGTTGCAGTCATAGGGTTGTTGCAGTCATAGGGTTGTTGCAGTCATAGGGTTGTTGCAGTCATAGGGTTGTTGCAGTCATAGGGTTGTTGCAGTCATAGGGTTGTTGCAGTCATAGTGTTGTTGCAGTGATAGTTTTGTTACAGTCATAGTGTTGTTACAGTCATAGAGCTGTTACAGTCATAGAGTTGTTACAATCATATGACTAAATAAGCGTGTGGAGTCTATGAAATACAATGATGTCGTCTGCCATTCCCTCGAGGTTTCTCACTCCCTTTCTGTCGTCCCTGTGTCGTCAAATCTCGCATCTCCATTCGACCCACTTCCTGAGCTCCACTTGAGCTGCAACAAAGAGCATTGAGCTCATGGGCACCCCAGGCTTTTTTTGTTTTTTGTTTCAAGTCATATGACTGTAACAATGTAACTACTCTGACGGTTTGAAGTACTAACTTAGAGCCTTTCCAATGGTCACCCCCATGGAACAAACACTTACCAAGGTTGACCGGTACTGAGATATCATGAATGTACCAGGCAGCGCTAACCCAGAACCCTCTATCGCAAGGGTCGGGAACCTTTTTGTCTGAGAGAGCCATGGACACAACATATTTTGAAAAGTAATTCTGTGAGAATCATACTCTATGTTTAAAACTAAAAATTCGAGTAAATGTGTGCATTTTGTGTAATTTCAACCCTAAAAATGCAATAGTTATGTCTCTGAATTCCTTTTAATAATATTGTTATGCTGTTGCTAAGCAATAATGAGTATTTCTTATCATTAATGCAACTTTTTTTTTATAATAGAACATTTGTCTGCGAGCCAGATGCAGCCATCAATAGAGCCACATCTGGCTCGCGAGCGATAGGTTCCCAACCCCTGCTCTATCGCATTCTAAGCCAGTGGTTCTCAACCCTCCTACTGCCGCGACCCTTTAATTCAGCTCCTCACGTTGTGGTGACCCCGAACCATTTAATCATTTTTGTCGCTCCTTCATAAATATGTGTTTTCCGATGGTCTTAGGCAACCCCCTGTAAGGATCGCTTGAACCCCAAAGGGATCGCGACTCACAAGATGAGAACTGCTGTAATCTTAGCGTCTCCCTCTCCACTTTAAAAAACAAGAAAAAATATATATAAATCATTTAAATGTCGGGTCAAATATGCAATAATAAGAACAATCACTACATTACGTTTAGTTGTTTTGTCGTTGGTCAGCGTGTGAAAGCATTTTGAGGATCGATTTACAAATGGATACACAAACACACATACATATAAATATATATATATATATATATATATATACTTATCTTTTTCAGACCTTCCCCATTGATCGTCAAAAGAGGGCCAGTGTATAAAGGTCCCTCCTTTAAGACAGGACATCTCTCCAGCAGAGACGGCCTCCGAAGTCCGTGAGATATATTTCCGACATGTGATTTTCTTTGTTGTCTTCTCTGGTTTAAAATAAGATTATGTTGGTCCAGCTTGAACGCGTTGTGGGTGAAAGAAAACTAAATTCTTTTTTTTAAAAATAATAAAATCGCAGTAGTTAGAAAGTGAACTCAGACAATGTCACCAGGTTTAGTCAGTAAAGTAAACAAACTGGTTACAGGTACAGGAACTTGAGCGAATTCTCCCACCTCCAAAAAGAAAATGATTAAAAAATTAACCATAGTTACGCCACCCACCAATGGCTCCACAACCCACCCGCGCTAAACGAACCACCCGAGGCATCAACATTACTGCAGCAGCCACAGTTTGCTCCATAGCTTACCCATAGCTCAATGACCCAACGACCCACCCATGACTCAATGACCCACCCCTCTCAACGACCCACCCATCTCTTTACGGTAAACCAATTACTTAATGACCCAGCCATGGCTCAACGACCCACCCATGACTCAACGACCCACCCCTCTCAACGAACCACTCATCTCTTTACGGTCAACCAATTACTTAATGACCCAGCCATGGCTCAACGACCCACCCATGACTCAATGACCCACTCCTCTCAACGAACCACCCATCTCTTTACGGTCAACAAATTACTTAATGACCCCGCCATGGCTCAACGACCCACCCATGACTCAATGACCCACCCATGACTCAACGACCCACCCCTCTCAACGACCCACCCATCTCTTTACGGTCAACCAATTACTTAACGACCCACCCATGACTCAACGACCCACCCCTCTCAACGACCCACCCATGACTCAACGACCCACCCATGACCCAACGACCCACCGAAGAAAGCTCAACACACGGCCAAAATGACCCGCACCTAACCCNTAAAACAACGATTTGACATTACACACAAACTAACAAAATCTGCTTTGAGCCCCTCGCTCCCACGGTAATCCATTCAGTCTTCACAAGAACTTAGCACTGTGAGACAGATTACCCAAGACAAAAAAAAAAAATAATAATAATAATCTGCAGGTACTTGTATAAGAAAGGTCTCCCGTTCTACCGGACCATCTCAAGATTCTTTCCCTCAACTCAATTTTTTAAATATTTTTTCTTTATCTCTCGTGCTTTTGGGAGCCCCACTATTTGAGCAAATTCTGACGGCTTTCTGCCTGCGCTCTCGCGAAGTCAAGACAAACGTGAATCTTCTTTTCATTAACAGCATTCTAGGATGCTGGATGGTTAAATTTGTTCTCCTCTCTACCTCGTACACTTGACGTCAATTTTCGCAGCCCCCCCCCCTAGAACTACCAGGGGCGTATTGTCAGCAAGGTTGATGGGGGTGATACATGATGTGTTACCCATAGAAATGCTAGACATCTGAGTTTATTATTATTATTTTTTTTTTGTGGTAACGGTGCATGATCTGTTACCTATAGAGATGCTAGACACCTGAGTTCATCTTTGTGGTATCGGTGCACGATCTGTTACCTATAGAGATGCTAGACACCTGAGTTCATCTTTGTGGTATCGGTGCATGATCTGTTACCTATAGAGATGATAGACACCTAAAGCTATATGTTTTGTGCGTGTTTCTCTTCTTCTAAATCTTAAGGGCCCACGATCAATTTATTGATCATTTTGGCTCCTATGCATGTAGATGGGATTTGCAATGTTTCTGTTCCTGGTGTTGATGAGGATATTTCACTGATTTCCAGTGCCACTTTGTGAGGAATCATGCACTGGGGGTTTGAAGGCTTGAGGCAATAGACACAAATGTGGCTAGTGTTGTCGCTTCAACCGTTCCCTTTGAAAGCTTGTTCCAGTCCCTGATTGTCTTGGGCAGGAATGAGCAGCTCCTATACTGGCTTCTTGCTGGTATGAGCCTGAATTGAGTTTGTTTATCTATAGAGAGTGTGCCTGGTGCACTGGGTCCATCCCAAGCTTGTGGGCTGGAGTTCAATCCCCAACGAAAGCCTAGACAAGCTAAAACATCACCAGCACCCTGGGTGAATGGGACTCCTCAACCTTGGTTGGCAACTCATCTAAGAGAAGGAAACTCTGAATTCAATCCCGGAGTTGGAGTCCCGTAAGGCGCATAAAATGACAACTCCTGCAACCGTACCCATCCCTGGTCGTCTTGACGTAGAGTCTTGCCACTGGATATGGTGGGCCCGGATGAGAGAGTGAGGTTGACGCCGCGCAACCGTTCCTAACTTTAAACAAAAGTCACAAGCGCAAGTCATCAGTCACCGGACGACTCGATGGTCCTAGTCGATCTTCGACGGACGAACAACCTTGAATGGCAACTCATTTTAAATCCCACCAGGAGATGGAGTCCCGTACGCGGTATGACACTGACACAATTCCTACTACTCCTGCTGCACGCAACGCAAAAGAGCAGGACGAGACGCAAGAAAAGCTACTGGTCATCCATCGCATCCTGACCCATCTCCCAACCGTCTTGACTAAATATGACCGTTGGATCAAACGAGCAGTGAGGATTAAATGTGTGGTTTAAGGTAATAAAAAAAAGGATTATTATTTGCTACTTTAATGAGTGATTTGTTTTGGAAAACAGTAACCAGAAGTGCTTCAGATTAGAGAACATTAACCAGAAGTGCTTCAGATTAGAGAACATTAAGCAGAATTACTTCAGATTAGAGAACAGTAACTAAAAGAGCTTCAGATTAGAGAACAGTAACTAAAAGAGCTTCAGATTAGAGAACATTAAGCAGAAGTGCTTCAGATTAGAGAACATTAAGCAGAAGTGCTTCGGATTAGAGAACAGTAACTAAAAGTGCTTCAGATTAGAGAACAGTTACCAGAAAGATTAGAGAGCAGTAGCCACAAGTGCTTCAGAATCAGAGAACATTGACCACAGTAGAGCACATTAAGAGAACAGTAACAACGGGGTATCCTGGCTTGAGCTAGGTACCATGGTCCACCACTTGAGGATCCATGACCACCTTAGCGATCGATATCTCGTTAAGAAACCAAGAGCGACGCGTTAGGGTACACTGAATCAACTTTTTTTTTTTAATATAAAACTCAAACATTCAATTACAATGGTAATTATTACATCCATTTGTTCAGCAGTTTTCTGCAGCCTCTCTCCCTCACAGACACGTAAAAGCAAAAACCAAACACTAATTGGATTACACCCGTAATCCATTTCAGACTAACATAACATATTTGTTACGAAGATCCTGACCGCTATTTTGTGTCAGAGCTCACGCACTAAAATAAACAAAATCTGCTTCGAATTTCTTATCCAACAAATAAATAATCCCCAGTCATTTAAAGTCCCAACGTTTCTCTCCCCCCACCCCCATCCCCACAAACTCTCCTCCCCCTCTCTCAAACCTTTAATTTGTGTCCCCCCCCCCTTCCCCTTTTCGTGCTCACGCTCAGGCGACTTAAATGTCCGTGTATCGCTTATGAGCGTTTCCTGAGTGGAGCGACCCCACGCGAAGAATCATGGGGGGGGGGGTGGCAGGGGGTAGTAAAAGTGCGGAGGGGGGGGGTGCGGCGGGAAAACTGCGTTTTATTAATTATTTTTTTTATTCGACGCCGCTGAATTTGAGTTTTGCGAGGATAAAAGGCGTGTAACAATTTTAGCATATGAAAGCCGGCTTTAAAATGTGCAGCTTTTTCGAACAAATTTCGAAAAGGAAAAAACATAACTTTTAAAAAAAATAATTAAAAAATTAAAAATTAGTTCCGGATCGGGGCCCTTTACCTTTAACTCTTGTATATGAGCAGCGTGGAGACCAATTGGCTCGGATTAGATGATTTAAGGCACACCGGTAAGGGAGGATTTGATGAAGGACACTATGCGAAACAAACGAGCCATCATCATCATCATTGGCGCTACAGCCCATACAGGGCCCTGGCCTGCTCCACCGCATCCTTGCGTTCGGATCGATCCATGGTTTTCCGCCTTCATGCGCGAACCCACAACTGGTGTAGGTCCTTCTCTACATCGCCGGTCATCATCTCAGCCATGGACGACCGGAGAGCCGTCTGCCCCTAGGTTTCTGCGCTTTCGCTGCTCAATAATCCGGCATCCTTTCAATAAGTCCTGTCCAGTGCAGTCTACCTTTTTTATTATTTTTTTTTTTTTATTGTTGCTTTTCTGGGTGGGTCCTTGCAAAAGAATTGAAAGAGCTCCTGGTTTGCACGGATTCTCCAGACATCATTGTCTATCACTGGACCATATATTTTCATGAGAATTTTCCTCTCGCATATATTGAGCAGGTTCTCTGCTGCAATGTCAGAAAACTCCAATGTTAGAGTGCTGAAATTATGCCAGAGTGTTGCAAGCTGAAATTATGCCAGAGTGTTGCAATGTCAGAGTGCTGCAATGCCAAAGTCCAGGCTAAGCGAAATGAATTTTCTGATATCTATAACGACTTCGAGGGACTGATTGGGTAGACAAATCTTGCAAGATAAATGTCTTTGTTGAGCAATGATAATAGATATGAAATCAATACATACTATCAGTTATGAAGGTCTCTATGTTCCATTCGAGGGAAAATTAAGACAAGTTACAAATGTAGCATATTTTTGTGCTCCCTATGTTATGTTATTACGTTCGTTTTGCAGAAGATTATTTCTTTCCACAACATAGAGTTATTTTAAGCCACCACCACTTTTCTCGTAGGTACGGCCTTGATGTTGACGACACCCTATAAATTTGCTGTGTCATCCCTTACCCATCCCACCCTTTGTTGGGAAAAGTTTTTTTTTTTTTTTTTGGTGTCTTTTTTAATGTCGAAAGCTTTTCATTTGTTCTCAAGAATGCCGTCAGGTGATGCAATTACTAGAACTTTCGGATTTAGTTGCTATGTAAAGCCCTCCAGGTTTCGTAACAGATAAAGCGTCACAGAGAGAGAGAGAGATAGACAGCTACTTCGGCCATACGAGACGTGATATCACTGTGTGTATAAATTAATATATTATGTATTTTGAGATGTGATCCTTTCTTAATTGCTGTAAGCTGATCATTTTATTTTATTTTTTGCTTCTGTATTCCAATTTGTAATTGTATGGACATTTTATTTGCATAACTAAATGAAACAGTGGTTGGTATCTCTAACTTTGGAGATCGTGCCTATGATACACGTTTGTAACGAACAATTACCTCTATGAACCTATAAAAAATAAATTTCATATGCACTATTCACTATTAAACAAGCCAATTCCCTCATAATTACATCTTACACTTACACCAAAGTACGTAGTCTAGTTGGTTTTGTGCTTTTTTTTAAAACATTAATATTCATGAACTAAATAAATAATCGATTGACAACCACCTTGGTTGTGAACCAACCCGTCAACCACAAGATGTCCATAGAGGTAATCAGCTCTACAGTTATTTATTGATGGCATCTTCTCATTCTCTTTTCAACCCCCCCCCTTTTTTTCCCTCATCCTCCACCACCGCCACACCCCCTCCCGATCCCCCGACCTCATTATTTGAGTCCTGACAAAAGAACGAACCCCTGTGCTGTTCGTGTCGTCAGGAGATCCAGGGCGAAACAGGGTGGATGTGGGCGTATAGTAGCAGCTCAGATAAGGGCACGAGGGCATATTTATAATAATTACAAAACCATTACGGAGAAGGAAAGAAACAACGTTAAGAAAATGATTAATCTCCCAGAAAATGTCCTTCAGGTGTTGTTGTGGTTTTTTATGACTTAATAACGGCTTTTTCCTTTTTAAAGATACGTTTGGATGTGTCATGACTTGCGGAGATGTTTCATGTTTCAAACCATCACGATGTTATACATTACCATTATTAATGTTGTGTTGTCGTAGGTTGATATGTGACTCGTTGAAACTAAAGGTTGTTTTTTTTATTTATCAACATGTGCAAGTTAGTTAGACAGACAGACGGACAGACGGACAGACGGACAGACGGACAGACGGATAGACGGATAGATGGATAGATGGATAGATGGATAGATGGATAGATGGATAGATGGATAGATGGATAGATGGATAGATAGATAGATGGATAGATAGATAGATAGATAGATAGATGGATAGATAGATAGATAGATAGATAGATAGATAGATAGATAGATAGATAGATAGATAGATAGATAGATAGATAGATAGATAGATAGATAGATAGATAGATAGATAGATAGATAGATAGATAGATAGATAGATAGATAGATAGATAGATAGATAGATAGATAGATAGATAGATAGATAGATAGATAGATAGATGGATTGGTTGATTGGTTGATTGATTGATTGATTGATTGGTTGAATGATTGATTGATTGATTGATTGGTGAAAGGCGCAGTCTCTTTAAGAATACATGATTGGAAAATATTTCTTTTAGATTGCATCACGCTGAATTCTCCAAGCAATCATGCATACCTAGAGAATTGCTATTTGTGATAGAAATACGAAGTATTTTGCAATAACATTTCAATTTGAATCTATGCATGATGAGGCAATGGGCAGGGTGCTGTATTGCATGACTAGGCAGGGTGCTGTATAACATGATGGGGCGCTGTGCAGGTTATTAAGCCCAGATACGCTATAAAAAGCTAGATGCTTAGGGACAACAACATCATATCCGGGGCTCTTAATTGATTAAATTAATTGTCGCCTCCCCCTAATGAAAAAACCCCAACAAATCAACCTTTTTGTCGGAGTTCGACCGCTAACTCATGACGCCGGCTGCGTGACTTTCTTTTTAAAAAGTACTATTACTATAAAACGTGTCAAGTTTGGGTGGAGGGGGTGGGGCGTATGGCCCCGGGGGTGGGGGTGAAAGAGAGAGCAGAGCGTACCAGAGTCAAAAAAATATATATCAGACTAAAATAACACTCCATGGCTCTATGCTTTATGTGTTTATCGGTCTGATGTCCCTCCCCCCCCCTCTCTCTATATATATGTATATATTCTCTCTTATACTATATATCGTCTGCATTCCCTCCCCACTCTCAAAACTTCTCTTTACCATTCTCTTTCTATCTACCTCTGACTAGATTAAACACATGACATGCAACTACATGCGTTTACGATATCCCGATTCCCTTCTCCTGTCACCTCAAACGCTGTCTATTAGTGACATGTCAGGACCATCCCCCCCCCCACCTTACCCTCCCCCTGCTTGTTGCTATGGACGCCTCGTTCAGCAACAGCGGGGATGGCGCGCCCGGGCAGCACTAATTACAAGCAGACTATTGGATGACGAGAGCAGGGGCGTAGATGGTCATGGGCTCAGGACTACACGGCGGTCATCCATCAGTTTGTTCTGGACACGTGACAGGCCTGTTCTAGGAGTTTGGAATGAATGAAAAAAAAGGGGAGGGGGTGTGGAGGATGTGGGTTGGGGGGGGGGACTTGGGATGATGACTAAATCGTGATGCCATGTTGAGGTCGGGGGTGGGGGGCGCAGGAGGTTAGGGGGGTATAGAGTACCTCAGCTTGTTGCGATGATGGAAGTTGAAAGAAAAAAAACAACTTCAACCTTTAAAAGATGTCATTGATGTATTGATGTTTATTAATTAATTATAGGGCTTGATGGATGGGAAAGGTGGGTTGAATATGTGGATAAATTGATGTGTGGATGAATAGATTTTTGGATGGACTAATGGATGGGTGTATGGATAAAGGTTGCAACTATTCGTACCCGGGTACTAGAAGTGTGAGGTTGGGATTAAAAAACGATTTAAAATTTCATTGTTGGGTTTGTAAGACAAAATGAGGTATCACATGAAAGATAATTAAATGAACTATATGTTTGTAAACTTAATTCTCCAGTTTAAATAAAATAAACTACCACAAATGACATCCGAATAGCAGCGAGTCAAAATGCACCCAGACACGCAGCGCCGCCATTCGCACCCGGGTACTATTAGTGGCAGGCGAATGGATTTATAAATGGATAGGATGGCTGAATTAACAAGCAATCGAAGAAAAAAAAAACAACAGAGATCCATGTCATCAAAAAACAAACCTAATACATGTATTTTAAAAATAATTTAAGTCTACAGTTTCGCAATGATTTCGTGGAACCCTTTCACTGACTCCTAAACGACAAAAGAAATGGGGACTCTTTCACTGACTCCTAAACGACAAAAGAAATGGGGACTCTTTCATAGACTCCTAAACGACAAAAGATATGGGGACTCTTTCATAGACTCCTAAACGACATAAAATAAATGGGGACTCTTTCGCTGACTCCTAAACGACAAAAGAAATGGGGACTCTTTCATAGACTCCTAAACGACAAAAGAAATGGGGACTCTTTCATAGACTCCTAAACGACAAAAGATATGGGGACTCTTCATAGACTCCTAAACGACAAAAGAAATGGGGACTCTTTCATAGACTCCTAAAGGACAAAAGATATGGGGACTCTTTCGCTGACTCCTAAAAGTCAAAAGAAATGGGGACTCTTTCACTGACTCCTAAACGACAAAAGAAATGGGGACTCTTTCATAGACTCCTAAACGACAAAAGATATGGGGACTCTTTCGCTGACTCCTAAACGACAAATGGCGTTGACGGGTTACAGGGAATCGGGCGTAACTTAACATCAACACAAGGGGGCGGACATGATCATGATGGGGCGATTGTCCGGTTACAAAGGATGTCACCGCGGGACAGGACGTTCGGGTGACCTGCAGCACATTTCGATGACCAGTGTGTTAGTTCGTGAACATGCAGAGACAGACATTTTGATAATCGTTCATTTATAGTCTATAAATAGCATCCCCAGGGTTGACCTTTGCATCCACTGTGAGAAAACGAAAGTACTTGCTGTCTATCGAGATGGCCTGATCTCTCGCAGAGCCTGTGGGGTGATGGTCTCATCCGTCGCCTGCTCCATTTGCGACATATACTGTCAGCTGCTCCATTTGCGACACATACTTTGGAATTATGGGGCACCGTGTAAGACAAGGTTATATTAAACAGCCTTTACAAAACAAAGTATTTTGGCCTAAATCATCCTGTCACTTTTTGTAATTATTTTATTTTTATATTAATATTCCAGTGTTCCAACCGCTTTTGCACCGCAAGGTTATTGCACCAACAGTTTCAGGAAAGAAACCAAAAGAAAATATTACGCACCAAGTGCGTTCTTTGTTTTATTTTGTTTTTTTATTCTTTTTTTTTTTAAAGATTCTCATTTAGCGTAATTGTCGGGAAATTATTTTTCTTGAAATCATTGGCCATCATATTTCCTTCATCTTCCTTTTGTACGTGCTTGGGGGCGTTGGGTTGGGGGGGTGAAAATTTGAAAGAAATCATTGGGCAACGAGTCTATGCGCCAAGCTTCAGCTCAATAGGTTGACGGGAAACGGGTCAGTTAGCCTTCCGAAGATTTTTTTTTTTTTGTGTGTGTTCCAGCCACACAAAAAAAGCGAAAGTTAATATAAATGATTTTTTTAAAAAGAAAACGATATTGGTTTAAGCACGAGGCTATGGTTTTAAAAAACAACAAACAACAACAAAGAAACAATGTCTGGTTTTCTTTAGTTTGTCTTCTTTGTCTGTGTCCATTTTCCTGTGAGACAGCGATTGTGGTAGATGATTGACGTTAAGGCCTTAAAGGACTTGGCAAGTGTAAGAGGTGATGTGGTCATGTCTCATTTTGAATGCTTTCAGATGGGGGGGGGGGGTAGGGAGGGGGGGTGCGAATTGGTGCATGCTCTTGTGATTGAGGTGTGAGTTCAGTCGCATGCTGTTGATTGCTATTACACTTACGCAATAGTTAAGGAAGATTTTTAAAAAAAAAAAAAATTGAGGCTGTGGGGTGGAGAGGGGGCTATCAATTATTAACCAAGCCGGCGTGTAGCAGAGCCCAATTGTATATTATGTTTAAATGTTGAGATAACTTTAATTTTTATTTTTTTATTTTTTTTCCATTGATTGACTAATGAAATTCTTTAATGACCAGCGAATGAATCCATTGACCGTCGATTGAGCACTTGAAGGATTATTATTGTAACAAAGGGTCCATTTAAAAAAAAAAGGCAATGAGCAGACCTAACACAATGTCAGCCCTGCAGGAAGCCTTTGAGAGCGGCTGTCTCGTCCGTGATATCATGACAAATGGAGGGCTCCTCATTCTTCCACGGTCACCTCCCCCCCCCCGTGTTAGCATTAATAATAAATCATTGATGTTACGTAATTACACCCCCGGTGTGGCGCTCTAACATGACCAAGTGATTTCTCCGTAAGGGGTGCAGTTTTCAAGTCAGTCCACCCCCCACGGTGGGGGCGCCCATAAATCAGCGCTGAACTCGACGCCCCGCCTGCGGCCCGTCAATATAGACAATGATGAAGTTTTGCTCCCCCCCCCCCCCCCCCCCCCCCCCCCCCCACCCCCCGCAGCACCTGGGCAGATCGATCGACGATGCCAGCGGTTCTCGCGTGGTTTTTGTTGTTGTGGTTGTTGTATTTTTATTAATAGATGGCGGTGGTGGTAGAAATGAAATCCCGAGTAGTCCAAGTAGAAATGAAATCACCAGTAGTCCAAGTAGAAATGAAATCACCAGTAGTCCAAGTAGAAATGAAATCACCAGTAGTCCAAATAGAAATGAAATCACCAGTAGTCCAAGTTTTATTGGGAATGGGAACAAACCTGAAAATGTTCACGTATACATTTTAAAAATAGATCAACCTTGACGATTGCATCTGCTGGGATGAGATGTGTTTTTGTTTTAATGATTAGGGGGTTGGGGTGGGGGGGCGAGTATGGCATCCACATTTATGTTGCTTGTTCCCACTTTCTGTGAAGAATGCCTCGTGCGGCTTATATATAAAGTGTGTATCGCACTTTGTTATTTCGCAGAGCTATATTTAAAAACCTTGTAAATGTAATTTAGTGAAACCAATTCCACCCTGAGCCCCCCCCCCACCCCACTTTCTTGTTCTTTTTATTTCGTTTGACCCCAGTTACATACGTCATTCTTTCGAAAACACTTCCTGCCGACCCCCCCCACCAACCCACCCCACCTCCGGTCCCTTCCACTCCCCAACACGTGCATCTCTATTCCACCCTGAGCCCCCCCCCCACCCCACTTTCTTGTTCTTTTTATTCCGTTTGACCCCAGTTCCATACGTCATTCTTTCGAAAACCCTTCCTGCCGACCCCCCCCACCAACCCCCCCCCCCTCCGGTCCCTTCCACTCCCCAACACGTGCATCTCATATTGTGAGTATTCGTCATTCGCCCCCCCCCCCGGGCCCGGGGCCCTGTCTCATTCGCGCCATGACGTGCTAAAGATGCGCGCCACGAGACGTCCTGGATTATTGAAATCGGGATTAACGAGCTCCCATTACTTCCTGTGAGGCATTAGATCGCCGTGGCTCCATGGGCGGCCCAGTGAAATATGGGACATTATATGGGGGTGGGGGAGAAGAGGAGGGAGGATCAGCCATTTACCATTTTTTACATAGAAGTTGGCTTAGACATTCTGGTTTTTTTTTTTATTTTGTTTTTTTTTATAAAAAAATATTAACTTAGGGATATGAATCAAATCCTCGTGGAGGAAGTTAACATTATCCTAGGCTTTATCCTATCTATACGGGAATGGGGGGGGGTGGGCGTGGGGATACTGAATTATCTTTGTTAAAATAGCATTTTAAAGGAGAATTTCTTCTTTTTTTTATGTGATGCTAATATTCCACAAACATTTCTAATTTCGATCAGTGTGTAGAGGCTGTAAGTACTTGCCTCCGAGGTACTACTTGTTGCGCGACCACTACAATTAAAGGGGGTGGGGGTGGACATACATATAGGCTATATATATATATATATATTTCTAATTGTTTACTGCACATTCCCGGAGGTAAAGTCGTATGCAATGCTTTGGAGAAAAAAATACATTGATGATACATAAACGTATTACAGAACACATTTTACAAAAAGACTTGTGACAGATCAAATTAGACCAGAAGACTTTTAACAGATCAAATTATACCACAAGACTATTGACAGATCAAATTGTACCACAAGACTATTGACAGATCAATTTAGATCAAAAGACTTTTGACAGATCAAATTATACAACAAAACTTTTGACAGATCAAATTGTACCAAGTGACTTGGTAGCCTACACCAATTTCAGCCTCATATGTTTTTTAGGAAATCATATTGAAAATGTATAGATCACCGATGTCAGGCTTAAAAATACTATCGGGCGTCCTAGCGGCGTAATGAAACAGCCAACGGGGCCGCTAGCCGCAAGTCACAGCTCGCCCTTGACATTGTTGTAACCGCGGACAGATTGCGCAAACCTCTTCTTCCCATAGAGAAAATAGTGGAGTGTCTGGAAGCTCGAAACATAAAAGACCGGGCAATAAAAGAAGGAGGTGTTCCGGCGAAGAGCCTTCCTCGGCAGACAGGACGAATGAAGAAACAACAAATAATAGAAAGTGGTTCAGAAACTGTTGGTGTCCGTCATTAAGTCATTGAACTACTTTCTATTTACCGACTACACACACCTTGCTGATGTAGCTTTGGTGTAATCTTTTACTTTTTTTTTCTGAGCAGCGCTTTAGTAATCGATTACATTGGTATCCAGTTATCGCAGAGTGTAGATATCGTGGTGCACTGGAATCGGGGATGTGGAGCAGAATCGTCCATGCTTTTCAACTAAACTTGACCGGGAAAAACAAAACAAAGAAAATGTGGAGGTTGGATCAAAGATTGGTTTCATCGTAGCGTCATCGGAGGGTTTTGACCGAAAAAAAGACGAGGGTAACCTCTGACGATGTAAATCTGGCGATCGGAGTATTTTCGGAGTCGGGTAGGGGTGGGGGTGGGTGGTGGTGGTGGTGGTGCTTGGGTGGTTTGGGCGGTGCCGAGTGGTGCGTGGTGGTGCTTGTTGGGGGTGGTGGTGGTTGGTGAGTGGGTAACGGGTGGATAGAGGGGGGGTGTGGTGTGTTTAATGGGGGTGGTGGGTGTTGGGGTTGGTCGGTGGGTGGGTGGGGGGTGTGGTAGGATGCTTAAAGTGCCATTTTTCACCATCAATTCTCGCTGCTAGCAGGACACTTCCCAACACTTAACT
>CAXITT010000531.1:72541-95375 GCA_964033795.1 Lymnaea stagnalis | reverse complement strand
GGGTGTGTGGGGGGGGGTTGGATGGGGCGGGGTTAGTGGGGGGGGGGAGAGGGGAGAGGGAAGCCGAGCACCTGTTTGACACTATCCACGTGCGAGGGCCTTAGGGCTGGTCAAGCGAGCTGTGTCTATTGGCCACACCCCCCCTCCCCCCCAATCCAACCCCCACCCCCAGATGTTGGTTGCACAAGATGATACCCTTTATGAATGTGCAATATCCGATGACCTTGAAGTTATGGCTTACATATAAAGCATACATATAAAGCTTACATATAAAGCATACGTATAAAGCAAACTATAAGTTTACTTACCAATTAGATTTTCTTTTCCGTGATGTGTTCGACCCCGTCCTTATCATTCGTTAAAGTTGAAAACGTCCACTGTAGATCATGTTGTAAATCATGTTATAAATCATGTTGTAAATCATGTTGTAAATCATGTTGTAAATCATGTTGTAAATCATGTTGTAAATCATGTTGTAAATCATGTTGTAAATCATGTTGTAAATCATGTTGTAAATCATTTTGTAAATTATGTTGTAAATCATGTTGTAAATCATGTTGTAAATCATGTTGTAAATCATGTTGTAAATCATGTTGTAAATCATGTTGTAAATCATGTTGTAAATCATGTTGTAAATCTTGTTGTAAATCTTGTTGTAAATCTTGTTGTAAATCTTGTTGTAAATCTTGTTGTAAATCTTGTTGTAAATCTTGTTGTAATATGGTTTATGGACACAAATGTCCCTCGTGTTCTTATAGTTTAAAAAAAAATGTATGACTGATTAACTGTCGAATAGGGATGGGCGTGGCAGTAAACGGCCCATTCAGTGGTGAATGCATTCATTGCACTACATCTGCGGTAAAGTGAGAGGGGGTGGGGGGGTGGGGGGCTGATCCTCCGATTCATGCAGAATTACCATTCCGAGTGGTCTAAACTGAATCAATCCCCAATCTTGTGGTCTCCAGTTCAGTCCCCCCCCCCCCCCCCCCCCCCCCCCCTCCACCCCCACCCCCACCCCCACCACCACCCCCGCCACCGTCAACCCCGACCAGCAAAACCATCCCCAGCCCCCCCCCCCCCCAACCAGCTGGGTGGGACCGGTTAATTTCGGATCACAACTCATGTAAGAGAAGGAAAACTCTGAATTATAAAACCCATGAGATGGAGTTCCGTAGGCGGTATGACAATGACACAATGGGGAAAAAAACAAAACAAACAAAAAAACAGACAATTTCCAGGACGCTACTGGTGCCAAACTGTATCAATCCCTATACGATGTTCACTTTGGGTTATCCAGGTGTGTGGTGCGAGAGGCGATTTGCCATCTGTGAGGGTACCAGCGTACACTCATCAATAAAAACAAATCCCAGGCCTTGTGATTTCGTCCCGGGAAGTCTACACCAGCGCTACACGTTGACGGACAGATGTGCAGAAAAAAAATAAAAATACCCGAACAAGATGACAAGAACTTCATAAATACCACACTGGCATTTATTCCCAATCACGGCTATCCCCCCCCCCCCAAACCTCCCTCCCACAAACAGTTACGCTTATGGCATTAAAAATTGAAAGCCAGCATGCTCAGGGGCTACAGCCCCCCCCCCCTCTCTCTCTCTCAAAGGACACTTTCGCTGCACGCGGTTGCCAAGTAATATGAATCAATCGTTCACTGAATCGAGGGCGAATTAAAGCACGGTCGAATACACGCGTGCATCATCTCTTGTCAGTCAGTACCCTATAATCTTATCGTCGTATCTGGAAGATAAGCTAAACACCCCCGACCCTACCCATAGTCTTTGTAACCTATGGCCGTTTACTTCTGCTCATGCTCATACTTGCATAGAGTCATCCTCTTCCTTAATTACCCCGACTTAGTGATATCAGTAGCAAGGTTTGGACCCGAAGCAGCGCTGCCCCGGTCTGTGCGTAAGACGCTCTTCTGTGACTGGGAATTCCCGCTGGGGGAAGGAATCGGGTGCGATCATGACGCGAGGCTAACTAGATGCGCAAGAGTGCTGCTTGCGGGCATTCCCGCTTGGGTTTCACGCCGTCCACTGACCGGCGATTCGTCTCCCTTCGGGGAATTCGAGCGTGCACCCAGACCCCCGTCGGAGCTGTAAACAAAGTTCGCATTTAAGCCATTTAAGCTCCCTGTTCGAACAACTAAACTAGAAACTATTTCAGCCGTTTCGGAATCAGGAAACATTGCATGCGTGTGTGTGTGTTGAGTGTGGGCAGAGGCGTAGCGACCGGGGGGGGGGGGGACGGGGGGGGCAGAGGTCCCGGGGTGGGGGCAGAGGGGTAGCGACGGGGGGGGGGGGACAGGGGAGGCAGATGTCCCGGGGCGCAAGTGAGTTAGGGGCGCCAAAATGTGCTTTGATATTATATTGTTGGTAAAAATAATGGGTTTGAGAGTTGAAAAAAAGAAAAGGGGGCGCTTTAAAATGGATCTTGTCCCCGGGCGCGAATCTTGTCCCCGGGTGCCAAACACCCTCGCTACGCCTCTGAGTGTGGGTGGGAGGGGGGTGGGAGACCCGTCATGACAGGAACATACATTGGTGTATTTATAATCAGATTTATAAAAAAAAAAATTAAGACTTTAAAAAATGTAAAAAAAACTATAGCCTATACCTATAACAATTCAATTTAATATATATATATATATATATATATATATATATATGTCTGTTGGTAACCGTCTCTTCGTGGTGGTGTTGACGTCATGGACTTTACAAACCATTTTTAATGTAACCATGTGAACTGGAAATCTTACTCTTGAACCCAGACAAGCACACACACACACCCAAAAAAAATAACTTTAAATGGCCGGAAGCTTCCAAAAACAATGCGTTTGGAAATCTCTGGCTCAGGAGAAGCGGTTGTGGGGGATCCAAGTGCAAGACATCATGCATAAATCGTTGTGGAGGGGGGGGGGAGAGAGAAAGAGAGAAATATTTTTCCAACTCCTGTTATTAATCTGGAAGAGTCAATAGTCGCATTCCTGGAATCCGACCAATTTTGCGTTTCGGGGTTGGAGTCGTTTGATAGGACATGCTGCTCACTCCCTAAATCACCTGAGGAGTGGGCACCGGGGGTCATAAGTACCTTGGTACTATGAATCGGCTGGTGTTTTTTTTTGTTTTTGTTTTTTTTTTCCTTTATTTTCTCTTCTATTTATATCTGTACAGGTATTGGAGAGGAAAATCCCAACCGTCCAGTGAAAGACAATAAAGGATCGATGGCAGAATCCGGACAAACCAAGAAGAGACAGATCAACTGTGTTCGAAGACCGACCCATAGTCGCAAGAATTTTTAATTAAAAAAAAAGAAAAAGCAGACTGATTTATCGTACTTTATTCCTTGCCATAGCACCACCGTTAACTATACAAGATTCGCTGGCCAAGGCGTACAGGTGTCCATCTAAAGCCTATATATATACATATTTTTTTTAAAAATAATTATTTTGTAGATTTTTAAAATTGTATTTATTTACGTTACACCATTGTTACTATAACTACAATGAAAGCCGGTGTCGAATTTTTTTTTGTTTGTCTAAACCAATTTCAGTTTTGATACGAAGACTTTTGTGTGTGTGCCTATAAGAGTAAAAATACCGTCCTTGTACATACGCTAACACTAACGGTGTTCATACAATCACTGCACTAAATATGTGCTGATTCCAGTGTTAAGTCTAGGGTAGACATTTTGATTTATTTTATGAAATGTCGTCATTTCAGTGGCCATTTTAGTGTATATTTCAAGGGTCATTTCCGTGACTATTTCAGTGGCCATTTCCGTGACTATTTCAGTGGCCATTTCCATGATTATTTCAATGGCCGTTTCCGTGACTATTTCAGTGGCCATTGCCGTGACTATTTCAATCACCGTTTCCGTGACTATTTCAGTGGCCATTTTAGTGGCTATTTCCACGGCCATTTCCGTGACTATTTCAGAGGCCATTTCAGTGGCTATTTCCACGGCCATTTCCGTGACTATTTGGGTGGCTATTTCAGTGGCTATTTCCACGGCCATTTCCGTGACTATTTGGGTGGCCATTTCAGTGGCTATTTCCACGGCCATTTCCGTGACTATTTGGGTGGCCATTTCAGTGGCTAAATGTCCACGATTGTGACTAAAGGTCAAAATGCCGACGGTGTGCATGGACGCGTTCGCTGCGCAAATTTACAATGACAGGAGTGTAGTGTATGTGACAAAGGATGTTTTAACTGAAAACTTGACGCATTTTCAGTATTAAAATAAAAAAGGCAGTGGTCAGTTGTCATTTAAGGTGTCCAGAGAATCAGGGATCTTGTAGCATTCTGTGTGACAATCACACAGGGATCTTGTATAACATGGCCTATAGCAATCACACAGGGATCTCGTAACATGACTTGAAACAATCACACGGGAATCGCGTAACATGGATTGTAACAATCACACAGGGATCGCGTAACATGTCCATCTGAGCTTACCGTTATTGGTTGAAGTGTTTGATTTGTCTTGACCTCTGGTCAGCATTGACCTCTGGTCAGCATTGACCTCTGGTCAGCATTGACGACGGTGGACTCAGTCAGGTTAGTTTTTGCAAAGATCGTGTGAATGTGCCCCCCCCCTCTCTATGTGCCCCCTCCCCCCTCTTTTGTTCCTTTAAATTTTAAGGTCAGTATTTATAACAGTCAAATAAAAATAATGAAGTTAAAGGGGGGGAGGGGGAGGCGTTACATGGTAAGAAAGAAGAGTTACTAACAAGGAGACCTTCAAATGACCTTTGTAAATATCATATTCTACATACGCCAACCCCCCCCCCCCACTCTCCCCCGTCTACTCTCCCCGTTCTTTACTCGAGGGTTTAAGAGGGAGGGGGGGGGGTTGAGATAGAATGATATAAACATTCTAAAGAGGCATACGCCTTCAGGACTCCTCCACACTTGCGTCTTTTAAACAAGTAATAGGGGGGGGGGGTCATTCAGCGGGGCCAAGGCTTTTTTTTGGGGGGGGGCGGGGGGGGGCTGATGACCCGCCGGCCCTCCATGCTCACTGAAATGACCAGCTCCTTATGCTTTTGACCAAACGAGACCTTCAGGTTAGTCTTTACGGCGGCACGCCAGTTAGAGCCTCTGTCTGAAGTCAGTGGTGACAGTGGCAGTGGGGGAGTCTTGTCTGTGTATATATAATTTATATATCATAATATTATAGGCATGATCTCGCCCCCAATCCCCCCCCCAAAAAAAAAACAACAACAACAAAACATCATAATGTAGGCCGTAGGCCCATAGGCCCATAGGCCCAGAGGCCCGTAGGCACACTCTTGACCTAAATAAAAGTGGGCCAACGGACGGTACCCATTTCACATTTTTTAAAAACCAACAAAACAACAAAACAAACAGTAGAGTAGTGGTGGACACACACTGACTGGTCCGAGGAGAGGTCGTACGTTTTAAACCTAGGAAAGACCAATTCGATGGGACACAGTGCGGCTCTTTTTATTCACACAGGCAATCCCCAACTAACGTTATTTTTTTTTAAATTAAAAAAAAAAAAGACATGAGTGACAGGCACAGGGAAACGCCTCCAGATTTTAATCTTCACCCGCCCCGCCCACCCTGTAGCCCTACACTAAGCGGAACGATTGTTGGGCCCCGATTCTCGTTTCTTCCAGCGGCTTTTTCTTTTCCTTCTACCATCACATTTCTTTTTATTTTTTTTTAAAGGGCCAAAAACCAAATCCCATGGTGTCATGTCAGGAAGGCTCGCGCGTCCAACCAATCCGGTGCAAGGCGTGGCCTGAGCTTGGATCTCAGGCCCCGCCTCCTCACCACCCGGTAGCAGGTTCGTGTTGGCGCGTCCTACCTCCACGCGGGGTGAAGGAAGCCCAGCGCGCACGAATTGTAAACAGGGGGGGAAACGCTGCAAGTTGGGCCTAAGCCAGACCCGAGACGCGCGGCCCAGAAGTTTTCTTCCAGGGACTGACATCGTATGTGTTGTGGTTTTAGCGAGAGAGCGAGGAGAGAGAGAGAGAGAGAGTTGTCGGGGGCACCCCTTTTTGGATATGATATCACAGTCCCTGCATCAACAGTTTCTGAATGTTGTTCCTTTTTTTGGAGGGGGGATCCGTGTGTGTTGATAAGTTAGTCGTCTGCCGACTCGACCCCTCAAAAAAAATTTCTACTACGGCGGGATACCTATCAACAACTCGGCTAGTCAAAGACTCGCTGTGATCCATAAGTTTATTTCTCAAGTAACATACGAGCCCCCAAAGCTCCTGTTGTTACACATTGGATATTTAATATTTTTTTTTAACGGAGAATACTCTCGACTGTTCTTCAGAATTTCAGACAGGATATGGACTTCTATACCTAGAAAGGTGTGCTCTTTTTTTAAAATTCTAACATATTTATATATAACATTTAATAACCATTGCCAACCGCCATTACTTTGTTGTTCCGGTAAGGATTGTAATTATGTTATATCTTTATGTAAAGCTTAGTGCGATACATATACATATGCGTACAGCGACGCTGCGCCGAGATTATTGTCGTGGACTTAATGAGTGAATATGTCATAATATGTGATGATGTGACTCTTAGGAAAAAAGTTCAACTTTTTTTTCAACTGCACTAGTATGTTATCATCTTTAAGAGTTTATGATCACGCGAGTGAGTCTCAAAGTTTGCCGAATTTGAATTTCAACACTTGTCAACAATGTTGCTATCTTCAAGAAGATACTAACACCCTAGAGCTGGCCTGGGCAACTCAAAATGTTAGGCGGGCCATAAGGCTTTATGAAAAACTTTGTGCGGACCAAAAGAAAATAGGACAGGGGGGAAAGCTATTAAGAAAATAATAAGAATACATAATATTTCGTTACTTTGCGGGCCGCAAAGTGGGTGCTCGCGGGGCCGTATCTTGTGTAGGCCTGCCCTAGTCGCCCCGGAGAACATCATAGTATAGGCCGCACTTATAACGTATACCTGTTCATAGTATAGGCCGCACTTATACTTATACCCTTAGCGAAAGTCTTTCAACTATTTATCACCAACATCAAAAATATTGAGTGTGAAGTACAAAGTTCATAAACGACTCTTAAATAATTTTTTTACAAAATAAAAATGACAATGTCGTGTTTTAATTTTTAACAAAATTTTAAACGTTTAAACAAAACTTTAAATAGCCTCGAGCCTTACTTCCGAGGGTCATCGCAACTCGAAACTCCTAACTTACCTACATGCCCACATCCCAATAATCCTAATCACTACTCTGAAACTCATAAACTCGTGTATAATCTCTTTCTATGTACCCTTTCAACCGTCATTTATCAATAAGGTGAACAATTTACCCGGGCCTCCCGTGCGCTGCTGATGATATGGTCCACTGATACTTTGATCGCCCCCCCCCCCCTCTTTCTCTCTCAACCAAACGCGTTCATGTATATAGACTATATGTTTCAGCCCTCATTCAGGCCTCCCGTATACATGGCCGTTCACGGGTCGTGATCGTCTTAAAGTCAAAACACGAAAATAGTCTTAAACGCTATTTATAGCTCGATCCGGGTGTCCCGCCCCCCAACCACGTCGAACATTTGTTATTTATTTTTTTTTTTTAATTTCTATTCATTGACTAAACGTTTTCAATAACACCACTCGCGACATTTGGGGGTAGGGGGTGGGGAGGGGGTGGGGTGGGGGGAGTCATTGGTAAATATTGGTGTAGAGATTAAGCCAGCATTACTAGTCTTAGTGAGGCGGACCGCGTCGATATATATGATTGGGGAAACTGGCTCAAGGAAAGGATTTAATTTGTTTTAAATGCTGGAGATTGTTTCATCTGTTTTCACCCGCCTTGTGATCTCGACCTGACATAGGCTAACATGTGTTTTGATGGTTTAACTGTTAAAGGAGGGCCCGCATGGGTTTAACACACACACACACAGAGAGAGAGGCCGCTTGTTGGAGGGTATAACATAACCAGGCCGCCGGTTTTTCAGGTTATAGCATCGTGATATCTTTTTTTTTTTTTTCCCGGACACCCCCCCCCCCCCCCCCCCCCCCAATCAATTTTCGAAGATGGGACATACACAACACCCTGCAACGCAACACCCTAAAACACAACACCCCTACAACACAACACCCTATGTCTGATGGTTCCTCATAAAGTGGAAGCAGTTCGTATTTCTATATATTTTCTGAACATTTTGTTGTAAAAAGTTGTACACAAGTCAAGAGTTTTCGGTCGTCGTGTTATTAAAAATAGAGCACATTTCAATACGATGTTCATTCAACAGTTCTCACATTTATTTATTTTATTTTTAAAATTTATTGACCCCCATGTTACATATTACATTACGATACCTCTATATCGGCAGCTATTACTGCACTTACGGAGTAAGACTAACTCTCAATGGAATGAATCGGCATTTATATTCACACAAGGTGTACACTGTACACATATTTGTTATTATTATTATTTTTTTTAATGTACACAACATGGTCTCAATGATTTTATTCTTTGGTGGGGACGCAAATTAAGCCGTAGATTAAGCCATAATTTTAAGTCTAATGTTTAAGTCAAAGAGTTAAGCCGAGTATTTGGATCATATAATATATATTATATATCTACCCCAAATCACGATAATAACAATGCTTAATAAATTACATTACATATTAACATATATAAAATAAATTTGTATTTTGATTGATTTATTGTTGTGTTTAAACACCGGCGTTTAAACACATGGGCAAACACTCGGACCGGGTTTCGGAGAGCCGTGCCGTGTTAACATTATATTTCTTAATGATAGATTTGATCTGACTTGCTTCTCTTTCCGCATTGTCAGATTTGAAGTGACTTACTTTCCTTTCCGTCACGGATAGATTTGACGTGGCTTACTTTCCCGTCTGTTCGTTGAAACTTATAATCTTTACAATTTACTTTAGCTGTAAACGGTAATATTTAAGTGGGCACTTATAAAATATTATTATTATTATTATTATTATTATTATGAGTGGTTTTATTTAACGTCGTTGGCGTGGTACCCCCAGCCTAGGGCTGGGCTCACCACGCTGTGTACAGACAATTTAATCTAACATCATCAACATTCATGTAGTAAGATATTTTGACGCCCGGGCCACGTTTTACTGAACATCCTCGCACCACGACAACAACATTTGTTCCGCCACCCGTAGCCGTAGCTGTGACCAAAAAAATCTGTAGGTGCGAACAACTTAAATAACGCGCTGCACCATCCACCACATGTATATCTATAGCTCAACTAGAAGGCGGCTCTTCTTAAGCCACCCACCCAAAATTATTTTTAAAAAGAATTAATAAACGCCTTTGAAATGTGCTCACTTAATAAAAATGATGCGCCCGCACTCCAGCGGTTCTCAGTTAAAAATGGAGGGCTTGCTTTTACACCCCGGGGGCTTTTAACTAACAGTAGTTCATTGGGAAAAGTGGGGGGGGGGGTATTGTATCATAGAGACATAGTGTCACATGGGTATAGTAATCTCAAAGACATATTATCACATTGGCATAGTATCACATAGAGGCATGGTGTCACATATATTGCATCACATAGACATAGCAATCACATTTTCATAGTATCACATAGACATAATATCACATATAGACATCGTATCATATAGACATAGTATCAATACACTTAGTTTCACGTAGACATATTATCCCATAGACATAGTGTCTAATTGTATGCATAGTATGTCGTATAAATAGACATAGTGACACATTGACATATAGTATCACACATACACGTAGTTTCACATAGACATGGACTCACGCATGCATAGTATCACACATAGTCATAGTATCACACGTAGAGAAATTATCACACATAGACATAGTATCACACATAGACATAGTATCACACATAGACATAGACATAGTATCACACATAGACATAGTATCACACATAGACATAGACACAGCATCACACATAGACATAGTATCACACATAGACATAGTATCACAAATAGACATAGACATAGTATCAAACATAGACATAGTATCACACATAGACATAGTATCACACATAGACATAGACATAGTATCACACATAGACATAGTATCACACATAGACATAGACATAGTATCACACATAGACATAGTATCACACAGACATGCTATGACATGCACATGGGCCACATCCACGTGAACCCCCGCCAGTTCCCCTCCACTCGTGGCTCGCTCTACTCCACACACACACACACACACACACACACACACACACACACACACCCGCTGTCATTATAATCCTCATCAGTGGAGTTTTGTTCATTCCCCCCCTCCCCCCTGTACAGCGGGTTGAGCCCAGCCCTAGGCTGGGGTACCAAGCTCTGTAAAACCACTAATAATAATAGTAATAATAATAATAATAATAATAATTTCCCGCCACACAAACCACACACCCCCCACACACACACACACACCAGCTGTCATTATAATCCTCATCAGTGGAGTTTTGTTCATTCCCCCCCTCCCCCCAGCATCAAAATCGTCTGCATGTGAAATGACGTAATCCGACACGCGCGGGTGAGTTGAACCAACAGTTTGCTGATGAGAGTTGGATTGGAGACTATGATGGCGGTGCGTCCGAATAGGTTTATAGGTTTTTGGATAGGTTTATGGGGTTTTAGTATGACAAATTTGTACCGTCTGGCCATTATAAAAAAGAACCCTCGAATTGAAACCTGTGTGTTTTTTTTTTAATAGATATTTTTAATACGCTAAATGGAGTGGCCGAACACATATACATATATGTTTTAACTTAACATTGGGATTATGTGTACGTCCTAAGAGGATAACAGTGAAGTAGGCAGTCTAAGGTAATGTTGTTGTTGTCGTGATTTTTTTTTTTTTTTTATTTGTTTTTTTTTTTTTAATGCGGCATAACCCGAACCAGAAGGGATGGCAGGGGTAAGGTTTGGAGTACAAAAATTGGGGGGGGGAGAGAGAGACGGGCCGGCAGCAGCAAAGTGACCAATGTCGTAAAAGAAATTAAATCACTGCATCCGAGACTGACTGTGTGGTGAACTACCTCTAACTACAGATGACTGACCATAGGGAAAACATGCGAGACTGACTGTGTGGTGAACTACCTCTAACTATAGATGACTGACCATAGGGAAAACATGCGGGACTGACTGTAGTGTGAACTACCTCTAACTATAGATGACCGACCATAGGGAAAACATGCGAGACTGACTGTAGTGTGAACTACCTCTAACTATAGATGACTGACCATAGGGAAAACATGCGAGACTGACTGTGGTGAACTACCTCTAACTATAGATGACTGACCATAGGGAAAACATGCGATACTGAATGTAGTGAACGGACATATTTCTGACTACAGTGACTGTGGTCAACTATATAATAGGTATACTATTAATGACTCTAGGTAACCATCTTTGACTGACTGTAGTGAGTGACTATAGTGACCCATCTATGACTTACTACAGTGAACTAAACTCTAGCGCCTAATATATATATATGATAAAAGCACATTGTCAATGTTAGATTTTATTGACGCTAATATATTAACCCTAAAATTCCACTTGTTTGCCTAAAAACATGATAACGTTAATTTATTTTTTTTTTAAATGAAAGGATTATTTTAGTGGTGTATTTGACATATATATGTCAACAAAATCGAATAAAAAAAACCACGCAAAAAATCAGACATGTTGAGAATGTACCGTATAATAGGGCCGCCGTATAGTATAGACATACGGATACTGGAATATCACATTACACATAGAAGGTAATTTACAGACATACCGGTCCGGTACATGCAGTTATTTATATATATATACAGTGGAGCCCCGCCATAACGCGAATTCGGATATATAGCATGGCTCCCGAAATCTGAAATTCATTTACTCCATCAGGCCTAAGTTCTTTGAAAATTTTATCCATTGCTTGGAAAGCCATTTTTTAAATTTAAAAGCGAAAAAAAAAAAATCACAACTTTTCAAAATATCGTAGAACATAGCCCCTAAACGCACCACGTTCAAACTAGTAACAAAATTAATGCCGAAAACGAGGCTTTCTTCCGGTTTAAACTATAAATAGTAATACGTAAGGGACTTCCGCAAAATTGTTGAATATTTTAAATCTGTACGATTTCAATGAAATGATATCCATTGTGGATGAACTGCATACCAAAGACGGCACGGTAGCATTACGGTGTTGATACACTTTCCATGATGAAGTGATAGTCTGGTATCATCGGTCAATCTGATAGTCTGGTATCATCGGTCAATCTGATAGTCGGGTATCATCGGTCGACCTGTATTATCGTTCAAGCAAATAAAAATTGGTAAATGTTTTTTAATGCACAGTTAATAACCTGTAAATATATTAGCCATCGATTATTTTGAATACATCTTAATGAATGCATTCCAGCTAATATTCATCTGACGACAAGCCGACTTTTGATCATTGTACACGTACACACGTATATGTTCTCTTCACCTGAGGATAAGCCAACTTTTGATCATTGTACATGTACACACGGATATGTTCTCGGAAATAAAAAAGTTAAATATTGTGAAACCCCGAATTAACGCAACCCCCGCTTTTAACGCCATCCGATTTTATGGACCCCCCCCCCCCCCCCGATCATCGCGTTATAGCGGGGTCCCACTGTATACACATTTAACTAAATGTTAATGTTAAGTTTGGCAGTGAAATAGTGGCGGGTCTTACGTGACGTGATGAACGCCTTGCAGTTGACATCAGAGCCAGTGTGATCGGCCTGGCGCCTGTCAATGGAAAGGGGGGAGGGTCACGATGCTCGGGGCGCCAGGAGCTCACTGAATACGTGTTTAAGATTTGACGTTAGAACTTTACGAAAGCTGCGCTCAGCGCGTAGAGCGGTCAGCGCTTGGTCATAGAGACTCGCACAATTGCATTTTCAAAATCATCATCACCATCATCATCATCGTGTACCTTAGTCCGTTGGGCCGTTGGGGCGCCACAGATGACATGAAAACTATGCTCCCCCATTCCTCTCTATTTTCAGCACTATGCACAGCATCGCCCAGCTTTAGTCCCATGCACCCTTTGATGTTATCTTCCCATTTTTTTAATTTTTATTTTTTAATTTTTTTTGTGTGCTTTAAATGTTCCAAATATAGACGCATTTAAATAAATTATACATTCAAATAATTTATAAGATAAGATAAGATAAGATTGTATTCTTGTATTGATCCAAAATAAAAGGAAATGGATTTTTTTTTTTTGGACTGCGTTGTGCGTATTCTTTACCAGCACATAAAACTAGACATATGTTATGTTAACCCAAGACAACATTGGACAATGATAACACCTTAAACACAATACGACTCAAATATTTTCTCTAGTGTAGACATCCGGGACATCAATAAACTCAATTAGTGCCAATAACGACTTAGGGATCATTTAGTTTTTTGGTAATCGCAGGTTATACTGTTATCAAATACTATGTGACAACCCTCCCCCTTCCCCCCATACAAACTCACACCCTTCACATACACTTATTCATACACTCACCGCGTAAATAGTCATAACGTAAATAAGATCATAAATAGGACTCCACAAACGGCGACCGTGTCCTCTGTCCGGTCCTACAAAACACGTCCTCCGTGAATTAATCAGAAATTAAGCTTCAACTAATCTGACTTATAAGAAAGGCTTAACAGCGCGTGTGGGTCTATGTTTGTGTGTTTAATAAATATGCAACGGCGTATCCCCCGGGGGGTGGGGGTGGGGGGTGGGGATATAGCCAAAAACAATAATAATAGGGTGTGTGAGAGATAGATGATATAATGAAATGGAAATTTGACCCCCCCTCCCCCCCCCCCCCCAACAAAACACACAAAAAAACAACAACAAACCATTCGCTTCATTTGGTTTCCCATGAATAATTTTTAACACTTTATTTCATGATAACTCTAATGTCACCTTACTATAACAAATGTTTACCTTGTCGGCGTGTTTTATTCTTTGTCATTAGAGCAGTGGTTCTTAACCTTTTTTTTTTGGAGGTACCGAACCCCACCCGTTTCTTATGCCCATTCGCCGAATCCTTCTTAATAGGAAATATAAAATATGATTTTTAAAATTTTTTTTTCTGATTCTTTTTGGAGGTCCTCCGCCGAAACCCTGAGACTGACCTACCGAACCCCTGAGGTTCGATCGAACCAAGGTTAAAACCACTGTCATAGAGTGTTGAATTCAGTGTTTTTTTTTTTAAATAAATAAATTTCTTATAAATATTTGATGAGAGGCTTAACTTAACGGTTAGTAGCTAATGCTAAAAAATAATTTCCTTGTGTCGTGCGCCGCTTAAAAATAAGTTTCTTGTGTCGTGTGCCGCTTAAAAATAAGTTTCTTGTGTCGTGTGCCGCTTAAAAATAAGTTTCTTGTGTCGTGTGCCGCTTTAAAATAAGTTTCTTGTGCCGTGTGCTGCTAAAAAATGAGTTCCTTGTGTCGTGTGCCGCCAAATATTATGTTTCTTGTGTCGTGTGGTTGAAAGAATCTCTTTATCCAAAACTCTTGTTGATTTCTTTTTTTGTTTTTTTGTGTGTGGATTGATTGGATATTTAAATAGCGCTGGTATCCATGTCACTTTAGCATGGCCACTGCGCTCTGGTTTTCTTAAATCTATTTAAACAAAAAAGTAGTTAAATGTTTCTTAAATGATTTTTTTTTTTATCATGTTCAATTCCCCTCAAAGAGTGAGGCAAACTGTTCCATAATTTTGGCGATATTGCTTTAAAAGATCGCACTCAGTAAGACATATTTTTCTGTGTTAATCCACACTGGGAATTTTCAGTACGGATTGTGTTGAAGACCGCAGGTTAAGGATACATGTTTATAAATCAGTTCTTTAAGATATTCCGGTGCAGAGCCTTCCATGCGGCTGTACGCCAGGGACAGAACTTTTCTCCCCCGGGCTTACATATAATCACCACAAAAAAAAAAAAAAATAAAGTTAATGCCCTAGATTCAGGAAATAGCAATTTTATAAATCAGTTCTTTAAGATATTCCGGTGCAGAGCCTTCCATGCGGCTTTACGCCAGGGACAGAACTTTTCTCCCCCGGGCTTACATATAATCACCACAAAAAAAAAAAAAAAAATAAAGTTAATGCCCTAGATTCAGGAAATAGCAAGCAGCCTTGCAGTATTAACCATACAAATATTTTAGAGGATTTCCCCTCGACTGTGTTCTGACCTCACGCGTATATCATCATCGCAACTGATCATGGTGCGTTCACTTGCGCAAAGAATGAAATTCCCGATAACAATGAGTTTCTTGAAAATACCGCAAGTCCGTTTTGGTGCGTAATATTTTCATTTGTTTGAAGGAAATAGTCTCAATAATTTAAATGTAGTGTAATACATCTGATGTGTAAGAGGCGGGCTGGAAATTAAGAATACAAATATAGCGTGGGGGGGAAAGAGTGCGGTAAGAATATTCGGTCAACCCCGGGAGTATGTATGGGAAGAGGGGGGGGGGGCTGGCTGCAGTAATAGGGATTCATATTTAAGTGCGTCACTTGAATACATGATTTATCTAGTAACTTTAGTAGATGAGAAGTTCACGCATCGCCGACGGTTTTGTCTTGACCGGGGGGGGGGGGCACTGACTAGTTACATTCATAATGTCCGGTCTAATCGAAATACCCTGATGTGACGACGTGTGGCGTATGAATAGCGCGGTAATCTCATACCACAAAGTTGTAAATATCGGTGCGGGGGGAGAGATGACCTCGCTGCGTTTAAACTTTCTGTTTACAATATATCTCGGGATGTTTAGTGTTAATCGTATGCCTAACGGGGTCCACTCGGGAATACAGTGCAACAACTAAGAACGACTTAGTGTTTGGGACCTTTCCGTAACAGAGATACACATGCCGTTGTTGACAGGATGTTTATTCACTAACATACACACAATTGTTTAAATTGTTATTATTTTAATAGTTGTTGGTTTAACTATTGCATTGGTTGTCTAGTAACAATCACAAAGGGAATCAGCCTTGTTGTGAATGTATTACATAATAATATAGTTTGACGTTATCGCTAAACAGATATTTCGTCTATAATTCTAGACCCCTTGTCATCAGTTGTGTTCTCACTTCAACTGTTAGAGAAATACAAAAGACTCGGTTTTTTTTTTGGTTTGTTTTTTTTTAAAAGAAAAGCGTAACAATTAATTAATTTAATAAATAAGAACGAATAGAATAATAATAATAGAATTTTTAAAAAAAAATATTTCATTAAGCTGCATTATTATTGTTTTTGTTGTTAAAACTAGGGTGAACTAAGTTAATTTTTTGAATAATTTTTTTAGTAATAATTAAAGTATTTTTTAAAGTAATAATTAAAGTTATTTTTACAGTAATTTTTTTAAGTAATTTTACATCAGAGGGAAGAAAAAACCCGGAACCTGACCTCGGCCACGCCTTTGATTCAAAGAACCGATTAAACACATAAGCACATAATCACCTTAACGACATACGCAGAGTTTTAACGTACGACCCAGTTGATGGCACGGTATGGCATATGTGACATGTTACGAGAACGGATCTTGAAAATAACATCATAATCAACCAACACGCTTTTCGAGGGCGAATCACCAACACAACACGTTGTTTGCGGTGCGTTCGTTAGAAATATAAGATAGTTATTGTGAAAGCGACTGAAAGTCTGCGTTTAAATTTCTATAGTGCGGTGAGCTCTGCTTCGACACGGACACCCCACTGTATTTAACACACAAAATTGCACACAGACATCCGACACACAACGTCGAGACAGACCTTCCACACACACATCTCCGGCACACACCTTCGATACACATTCCACACACAACTCCGGCACACACCTTCGAGACACACCTTCCACACACATCTTCGAGACACACATCTTCGATACACATTCCACACACATCTCCGGCACACACATTCCACACACAACTCCGGCACGCCATTCTTCGAGACACACCTTCCACACACAACTCCGGCACGCCCATCTTCGAGACACACCTTCCACACACAACTCCGACACGCAGACTTCGACACACCTCTGTCAAATTATCAACCGCCCATCGCGGGTCGTGTCGGCACATCACTCTGGCCCTGCCGAAACCCGCCAGTGTGTGTTGAATGTGTGTTGCACTTTGTGTGTGGCCCATGTTTGCTTTTGTCAATGAACTTGCTTTCATCATGGGCGTAGATTCCAGATTATCCACCCCACCCCCAAACCCCCCGCTCCCCTTCTTCCAGACTAAAAAAGGGATTTGGATAAATCCATGTTTGAGCATCGGGCCGACAATTGTCTTATGTAGTCTCACAGAAAATGTACATCAGCCAGACAGGTTGGGAATTTATTCAGAAATGTATGCATTTCTCCACATATAATCTTTTTTGTGTACATATATTATATGTTGTCCTGAAATCGACTTATTCAGAAAAGAGCATTCACAATTCAATCAAATCGAATGAGCTATTTTGTTATGAAATGTTAACTATCTGATAACTTTTGACAGATCTTATTTTATCACATCTGTTATTTTCCTAAAAATAACCCAACACACAAAACTACAGATGATGAATGAATTTTGTATTTTGTTGTTGAAATGGCGTCATCAGTTTTTGTGTGTCCTCAGATTCGCTCCCTGTAACATCTAGTATTTATTAAATCTTGCGTGACAGTGTGACAGCAATGGCGTTTAATTCCTCACTGAATTCATTGTACACTAATTGTCATTTGCACAATGCATTTAAAAAAAAAAAATTACCCTAAGCCGTTGGTGTTAATGAAGGCTGTTAATGAATGACAAACGAATGCGATAGTTGTAGAGTACTGCCACTACCAGTTACAGGAGGACAGATGTAAAAAACAAAAAAAATATTTTTTTTTAATCAAATGTATCGCCCGATTGCCTAATGTTTAATAAGCATTTTAATATTTCATTTAAACAAAGACCAGCTCACGGCTTTACTATTTAGTGAGGCTACGGGAGGAGATCTCGAGGGCTTAACTTTTTTTTTTATAACGTTGAACAAATAGATGGCTACGACAAATAGATAACAGTGCCATAGTTCAAGAAGTCAAACAGTCACATTTTCGTAGTCGGTGAATGTTGGTTAACATTTTAGACCGTGTAGACCAGCGGGTTTTTACATTAACTTTGGTTTCGGATTTTTTTTGGTACTTATGTCGGGCTGTTATTACTGTTATTTTCGGATGAATTTAAAAAAAAAAAAATTGTTTCCTTTTATTTAAAACCAAACGCTAAAATTTTGGAATGTTGAGATTTATTTGTATACATCATTTTAATGTTAAGGAAGTTAACCTCAACTGTAGTATCTTCCCTATATCTTTGGATTGATATCTATTTCTGTCAACCCTTGAAAGTGGAGCAACAGCACTGGCCCAGCTAGGGTTAGTGCCGCCTGGGTCAGGACAATCATTTTTCCGTCCCCCCCCCCATCCCCCCAAAAATAACTACAGATGTGAGATAGCAAAAAAATGTCGCCCCCCCTTCCCTATAAGTCAAAAGCCCCCACCTCACCCCATTTCCCCCACCCCCACCTTTTTTTTTTGCTACGCCTACACCCCTGAGCACCAGTTGACAATGATGAAAACAAAACCAAAACCGGCGGCTAACGTCAGATTTAGCGTTTGGGTGTGAGAGTAACGAAGGTCACGCCTGATTGGTCACGGTGCTCACGGGAGCATGACGCGTCGACCGGTTGAGTTCATCGGCGGCGCATTGTTCCGAGTCGTGTGTGGGCTGCTGGCCTGCCTGACCGCCAGATGCGCCATCGCAAGGCTTACTTCCTGTACCGTGAATTGTGACGCTTATTTGTATTATAAGTACATATGGTGCCACGCTTTTTATAGTTATTTTTTGGTGTACATGTTTTTAGCTGTACGGTTGCTAAGCTTTGTTATGTGTATGCGATATATTGCTCGGCTTGGCTAAGGACCGGTACGCCAAGTTACAGCTACGACGACAACACGTGGTGCGGTATGTGCCTAAATAGTTTCCACGGGCGTGCATTGTGAGCATTGTGTGCCCTAGGTACACAAGAAGTACCGTGCTTTATTTAATCAAAGAACAAAATACCGAACGTAACGACGAAAAGCCTTCTTTGGCAACCACCAACAAGCGTATAGTGTATATTACGTCCGTAAAATTATTTTTTTTTAAAGGAAATTTTTTAAAAACCCTGTAACTAAGTTATCCGTGAAATTCTCGTACCGTTGCCGGATAAAAAACAACACCAAAAAGCCCCCCACTAAAATAAACATCCCATAATTAGGAGATTCCGGAAGCGTAACAGAAAACGGAAACGGCCAACGGAAGTAGAAGAACGTGAACACATTTGGCTGTGTTCAGAGCTTGGCAAGCCCCGAGCAAAGATCGGATTTGTAGCGCTTGGGTTGTAGTGCCTGAAGCTCCCTTAGTTTTTGGGTGTAGAGACTACGGGGCCCCGGGGGGCCCCCAGAAATTGAAATGTTGGTTGATTAGCTCACGATAAACGATCGGGTCTTCGGGCAAATTTTACGGTCGCGTGTCCGGCTAATGGTACGGCCCGCTGGTCATCGCGACACGCTTCGTTGGCTTGATGCGTTGTTGTTTTTTCGGTGGATAGATCCATGGTCATCATTTTAAAGTACCATATCGTAGTGTCCGAAACAAAAAGTCTAACCCATTAGTTCTGTCTTGTGTTGTTTATTTGTGTATGCATGTGTCTGTGTGTTATATGCGTGTAATAAATTGGTAATTAGAGGAGAGAATGCAACCAGGTGAGCAACAAAAAAAAATATTTAAAAAAAATTAAAAAATGACATGAGCAAAATAATTTTTTTTTTCCGTGTAACAAATTACTTCTTTCATTGGAAAATAGTAACCTTGTTACAAATATCGTGTGCTTTGTGTGTTTTTTTCACCTGATCTATTAAACTACACGGTTTTCGAAAGTTTCCTCGTAGCCTAGTCTCGAGTCCGAAACCATCGCCCGTGGCCATCTTGAGTTAACAAGGCCTCTTGGCCATTTTCATTTCAACACCTAGACTGTCGGGTAAATTATTATTTTTTTTGGCATCAACGCCCTAAAGCCAAATAATGACCAATGATCATCAGGCAGACGTGGGTGACCCAAGGGCGGTAATGTCCACGCGACGGCGCTAACAATGGGCACTGAATTATCTACCGTGGTCATAGCGCTTCAATGAATGCAGAGGAGTTTTTCAATCATGAATGCGTGTCACAACTCATTCGTTGGGATTAACGTCTTCTTGCAAAGGTGGCAACACCGTCTAGATGAGCCTCGTGCGTGGTGGGCTAGAGGGTGGGGTTGTGGGGGGGGGAGGGAGTTGGTCATTTTGAGGGAGTGGTAGGGGGGGGGGGAATTGAAGAGTTTTGGGGGGGATGTCCGGGTTCGAATACCAATAAGGGAGGGGTGTCGGGTGACGGCTGCGATTACAACACTACCAGAAATAGGGTGGGGTTGTGGGGGGGGGAGGGAGTTGGTCATTTTGAGGGAGTGGTAGGGGGGGGGGGAATTGAAGAGTTTTTGGGGGGATGTCCGGATTCGAATAACAATAAGTGAGGTGTGTCGGGTGACGGCTGCGATTACAACACTACCAGAAAACATCATCAACAACTATGGCTGCCGGAGTGTGAACGCCCCGCAAATGTAGGGTTGTAGGTAGGTGAGACGCCCGCGGTACTGACTGTGTGACACGATGATTGGATATTCAGGCGGTTGTATTAAAAAACATAATGGAGTAGAGAAAGTGGTGGAGTGGGGGGAGGGGGTGTGGGGGGGGGGCTAGAGGGTGGGGTTAGAATGGCGGATATGGACATGGATTAGTGTCGGTAATGTAATGTTGTAATGACATATCGCACGAGACCGGCAAACAACGGGTGTCAGACCGACATACAGGTCCAGTCGATATTGTACACGGACCCGCCCGCCCCCCCCCCGCCCCCCCCCGCCCCCATGTGTGTGTGCTAATGTTGGGACATGTAGTAGTGGTTGTAGTCTTTCCATCTCTAAGAATACACTGATGACTTGTTCGAACAGCAGCGTTCGCATTCCAGCGTGACATGACAGTGTGTAACCACTGTGCGAGTCGGCGGACGAGATCTCCACATACAGGAGCACATACACACACAGTGACTTGTCTCGACTTCTGGCGTAATGATTTTTAAGCTTAACAGAATCGTCTGTTTTGTTCATACTGTCGGCCCCGTGACAAAAAAAACGAGTCAAACCGCGAGGAAATCATCTCTGATTATGAGCTCATTAGATATTTAGAAACTTGTATTTTTAAAATTTCCCGAAGCTTGCGCAGCCCCCAAATAGGACACAGGTTAGCGCCGCCTATGCTTATATATATTTTTTACCATTATAATCTAAGCGCCGCCTATGCTTATATATATTTTTACCCTTGTAATCCAAAGAAAAATGTTCAATTTTATATCATTTCCTACTCTTCTAGGACAGAGATGCCTCCAAGACAACTCCTGCGTCGGGCCCCGTTCGGCCGAGATTGGACGCGACCAGCCCTCGTCTGCTCCGCGGAATGATTCAACCTTTGACCAACTGCCGGTGGCTGAAATCACGAGATCCTCTTGAGTTGTAGGATTTTTTTTATTCATCATCAAATCGTCATTGAGACCCACAGCTACTGATACGTCAAAATCTCAAATTCAAACCAAAGAATACCTCATCGAAAGACCTCTGCCCAGAATCGTTCGGTTATTTTCCAGAATTCCCGATTCAAAAGTGTTTTTGTTTTTTTAAAAATTCAAGAAAATTCAAGTGGATATATTGTAATTGGCGCGCCCCCCATTCTTTGACTTCAAACACCAAATTCCAGGGTTTTAACACCAAAATCTTCGCTCTGGAATACCTCACCAGGCGGTTCCAGGACGGGCCTGCGGTTTCAGCCTTCAAGATAGGAATCGAGCCCCAGCCGTTTACCATGATGGTCCAGTGCGCAGGCTGCGAGCGCCCCATCTTGGACAGGTTCCTGCTGAACGTCCTTGACCGGGCGTGGCACACGGCCTGCGTGAAGTGCTCCGACTGCAAGTGCAACCTGACTGAAAAGTGTTTTTTCCGGGATGGTAAGCTGTACTGCCGGACGGATTTCTTCAGGTGAGTCCAGATTTTAAGCCAGTGGTTCCCAATCTATATTATTATTATTATTATTATTATCTTTTTAACCCGCGGGGCCATTTTTTTTCTTATCAATATCTATATTTGGAGTCCCTTAGCCTAAGGCTTAGGCCTTACCCTATGTGTTAGAAGTTTTCAAGAATCTCTTGGCGCGGCCGATCCCTTAGGACCCCACGGGAAACCAACTGGGAATCACCGCTTTAAGATATTTATTGGTAATTAAGTCATGTGGAATTAGTAGGCCAATAAACACGGTATTAATGATAAATTCGTTCATAAATATGTCTTGTACAAACTTAACCGTGCTTGATAAGGTGCGCGTACGACGAAGTCGTCTAGGGTTGGTGATCGATCAAATCGTGTATAATCAGCTCGTGTGTGTGATTAAGCCTTGTGTGATTAATATGCGTGGATTATGAAACATGTGCGAGACGAACGAATACTTTTAGGTGGGGGGGGGGAGAAACAAACTATCATGTGAAATAGATAAATAATTGCTTATGTGTATATGTGTTTGCACCGTTAACCTAATCTCTATATCTTCATATCGGTTTCTTAGTAATAACCAACTTTGGCGACCCTTGAAAGATTAATTATTGGTTATACAAAAAAGTATATATATATATATATATA
>CAXITT010000531.1:2345-13953 GCA_964033795.1 Lymnaea stagnalis | reverse complement strand
GGGGGGGGGGGGGGGGGAGTGGTTGAATGGCGCACGGGGCCCCTATAACACCTTCGGGATGGAAAGGTTTTGGCCCTCGTCCTTAGACTTGTGGTCTTGTGAAGATAATTTGTAAGGAAATGGGGGGAGGGGTGGGGGCAAAATGCATTATTTGAGGAGACCGAAGAGTTGACGAGGGCAGGATGCGCAGCACTAGATCTTTTGATACGAAAGACTCAAAGTGAAAAGAAGATTCCTATATATTGTATATTTATGTTACTATACCACTTTTGCCGGGATTAATTAAAAAGAAATTTTTTTTTTTTTCGTATTAATCCTTCATAAAATGTAATATCGGGCAATGGAAGTTTGCGCCGAAAATTTGACGAAGCATGCGTACAGGTAACGCATTTTATAAGAATCACAATTAGTGCCCCCGAACCCCCACAAAGCTCGCAACAGCAACATTTTTTTCCACGCCCCTGAACTATATTAATATTCTAATGACCCACCCACTTTTTACACCGCAGATTTATTTCACCAACAATTTCAGAACAACAAAAGAAATGATTCAACAACGAGCGCCCTTGCGATATTTTTGTTGTTTAAGGATCTCATGTAGCGCAGGTATCGGGAATTTAATGTAGTGAAATCATTGTCATCATATTTCCTTCATCTCCCCCCCCCCCCCCCCCCCCCCTTTTGAAAAAAAGAATAAAACGTTTTTTGGTAATCATTGTCATCATATTTCCCTCACCCCCCCCCCCCCACCCCCACCCTTTTGAAAAAAAGAATAAACTGATTTTTGGGAAGGGGTGGGGGGGGGGGCTGAAAATGTGAAAATCTATGCTGTCATCGGAAACGAGTCTATATGTACCAAGTTTCAGCGCGATGGCTTGACGGGAAGTGGGTCAACGAGCCACGAGCAAAAGCGTCGGCCGTTGAGACTGTCTCTCAGAGCCGTCCGGTCTCCAGATACCCTCTCCAACTTTTTCAGTTCTTTGATGCATCTTTCCTGAACCTGTATTGTACTTTCCCCCAACTCCTGCGTTGCGCGTGCACTCCATTTAGCACCGTGTGTCATATCCCTCGGTCAAAAGGAGGTTACTATACAATTTTTTTTTCTGGAGGCCTATGCTTTTGGATCCGGCGATACGTATGCCTGGGAGGAGTCTTGGAGTGTATACCTTTTTTAAAAAAAAAATTACGATAGGAAATGAATTTTTTTTTTTTTTTTTTTTTATTTTTTTTTTTTTTTTTTTTTGGGGGGGGGGGGGAGGGCGGGGGGGGGGGGGCTTACAGGATGCTCGCCACACCGTGAGGAATCAAAACACGGGAGTCCTCCTGCCCGTCATTCTTCAGTTGAAGTGCCCCCTGTGTCCGAGCGATGATGGCATGCCGCCCAAGCGTACAGAACGAGGTCCGGGGCCAACGGTGAGTGGAGTGTGTGCTGGTATACACACACTGGCTGCTTGACATTTGGGTGGCGAGGGCTGGGGGGTGGGGGCGGACGAGGAGAGGGGTGGAAGGGGCGGGGGTCACGCAAATTATTTGTTGAAATAATCAAATATATCTGATAGTTATTAGTTTTTTAATCAAATGATCGAAACGATTTTTTGGCTAATATTTAAACTATACGTTTTTTGTTTTTTTTTAAATGACAAAACCCAAAAGTTTCATGTGACTTGACTTGAAACTTAAACAAGAGGGGAACATTATATATATATATATATTATATAATTATATTACCGGATTACATAACAAAGCAACTATCATTTTGAAAGTCCAAACTTTAAGCAAGTATATCTCAGAACCACTTTTGCACGCACTTCAAAATAGGTATTAAATACTTTTTAAATGTAATGCCTCTACGATGGTCTGAAAATTCGGCACTGTTCAGGCTGATTGGACGATTTATCAAATTAAATAAAATTATAATAATTATTGTTATTATTATTTTTTTTTTGGGTTGTTCTTATAAAGAGGGGGGGGGTGTGAGCGAAGGGGGTGATACGAATGGAGTAGAAGTAAAAAAAAATTAAAGGGTCACGTGATGCGAACGTGTGCCAGGAGCTTACAGTTCAAATTAAATAAAATTATAATAATTATTGTTATTATTATTTTTTTTTTGGGTTGTTCTTATAAAGAGGGGGGGGGGTGTGGGCGAAGGGGGTGATACGAATGGAGTAGAAGTAAAAAAAAATTAAAGGGTCACGTGATGCGAACGTGTGCCAGGAGCTTACAGCAACACTCGAGGAAATCCTTAAACCCACAGTCGGCCATTTGATTCGTTCCAGGCCCTCGTTGTGTTGCCTTTACGGGCTCGGATTTACGCCCGTCTGTAACTCTCACCCCGAGAGCAGCGGAATAAAGTAAACAGAAATAATATAGAGTTGCTGGTGGGGGCTCGTACAGATTAGAAACCGTACGGGAAATTCCGATTATTATAAAAAAAAATATATTTTTTTTTATTTTTGTATGTGGCGACACGGGTGACGCTGTAACCTGTGTCTCTGTTATAACGGCCTGGATTTTTATATAAATCGATAATAACTATTTGTACATTTTCGTATTTTTTTTCAGACGCATCTCCAAATGCAATTTTGTTTCTGCCTTACATCGAAGACGTGGTGTGTCGCTTCTTGTAATGTTTTGTTAATCCCACGGAGTCGCCCCTGATGCTCACCAATCTGCTTACCGCGAGTAACATCTAAACACAGCTTGAGTCAATACCGAGTCTCAACGTAACGACCAGAAAACGGGAATTAACTGCGCCGGCCATCTTGTTTGTTAGTTAAACACATTTACTGAGCCGAAATTCAGAAATTATAAATAAAACAACAAAATAACAAACAGTTACCTTTTCGGGGAAAAAATAATCCGGCATGAGGAAAATAAATGTTTGGTGTGTAATCCTGTAATGCAGTGGTTCTCAACCTTCCTAATGCCGCGACCCTTTAATACAGTTTCTCGTGTGGTGGCGACCGCCAAGGCACACAATTATTTTCTTTGCTACTGTATAGCTGTAAGGAGATGTGTTTTCAGATGATCTTTGGCGACCCCTGGGAAAGGGCCGCGCGATCCCCAAAACGGTTGCGACCCACAGGTTGAGAACCACTGCTATAATGGATAATATGTCAGTGTGACGATACCCGTGCTACATTCGTTTCTTGCACCTGTGTGTGTGTGTGTGTGTGTACGCTCTTCCTGGACAAACTATCTCAAGGCTGACTCAACACGAAATGATTTTTTAAAAGCATAAAAATTATTTGTTTTAACAAGTACTATTTGTAAAATAATACAACAACTGCCAAAGGCTTTGAACACTTGAGATGACACAAGCAGTGTCCTGACGACTAAGTTCTCTGGCGCGGTGTTCTCATGAGAGGATTGCATAATTTTTTTAATTTTTTTTTTGTACACAAGCTATAAAATGGGGTTTTCGCGGACAAAAATTTTAACGTGTGAACTGAAAAAAAAAAAATTGAAAAAAAAAAAGTTTCGACCAAATTTCCGTTCGATCAAATTACCGTCGATCAATTTACCGCCGCCCAAATTTCTTTCGATCAAATTTCCGGATACGATCAAATGGAAAAGGGGGGAGGGGGGTCAAATAAAGAACATTTCCTTTTTTGTATTAAAGGAAGGGAGTTGGCAGTGGCGTAGCTAGGTAATAAAGCGCCCACGGGTGGGAGGTGGGCCAAGAATTTTGCCTCCCCCAAGTCCACGAAAAAAAAAAAAAGTCTGCAGTTGTCTGAAAATGCCACCACTCGATGTAAAGAAGAGAAGAAAAAAAAGGTTCGCACCCCCTTTGTGGGGGAGGCATAAGTATTTTGATTCCACGGTCCCCCATTGTACTCTTTAAAGGAAAAAGTGTGTAGAGAAACGGACATATAATAATACCCCACCCCCCCCCTTTCCCCCCATACCCATACACGTACTGACACACTCGTTCAATTCCTCACACATACACTATTCGTTCAACTCTGTTTCCACGGACATTAAATTGTGTGTTTCTTTCTTTTGTGCCATTCAACTCGTCCAATTCCTCACACATACACTATTCGTTCAACTCTGTTTCCACGGACATTAAATTGTGTGTTTCTTTCTTTTGTGCCATTCAACTCGTCCAATTCCTCACACATACACTATTCGTTCAACTCTGTTTCCACGGACATTAATTTGTGTGTTTCTTTCTTTTGTGCCATTCAAAGGAGAGTTTCGGCTGTCACCCGCTTGCTGTTTGGGGGGGGGGGGGTTATGTTGTTGTTTTTTTGTTTGTTTTAGTACCTGATTGATGGATCGCCGCCCTTGATGAAAGAGAAACCCCACGAACAAGGAGAAGATAAAAAAAAAATATTAAAAAAAATTTAAAGTTAAAAAAATAGAGATGCCGCAGGTCCCAACTACACACGATCACAGCAGATATATAGATAGATATATAGATAGATATATAGATAGATATAAAACAAACCAAAGAATATCTGGTATTTGGCAAGTAGACGTCATTGAAAGCACAAAGCTAGCGCGCCATGTTTTTTTTATGTGGCAATAACTCAACAACAATTCAAGTGGGAGTTCTCTCCCTTCATTTTCCTTCCAACCCCCACCTCCCTGTTGCTGGGAATTCCCGAAACTTACAAAGTTTTTTTTTTTTTTTTTAAACACAGAAAATAAATAAAGTCTTACTTTCACCTTTTATTTATTTTTTGTATCCGGTGAACAATGGTGTTGGGGTTTCTTTGATTTGTTCGTGCTAAGGAGGATTGTCATCGGCAGGGTTGTTCAAGGGATTTATTGGGTTGGGGAGCTGTTGAGGAGAGGAGTTGATGAGTAGAGGAGCTGGTGAGCAGAGGAGTTGTCAAGTGCACGAGTTGTTGAATAGAGGAGTTTTTGAGAAGAGGAGTTGTTGCTGAGTAGACGAGTTGTTGAGTAGAGGATTTGTTAAGTGCACGAGTTGTTGAATAGAAAAGATTTTGAGAAGAGGAGTTGCTGTTGAGTAGATGAATTGTTGAGTAGATGAATTGTTGAGTAGATGAATTGTTGAGTAGATGAATTGTTGAGTAGATGAATTGTTGAGTAGATGAATTGTTGAGTAGATGAATTGTTGAGTAGATGAATTGTTGAGTAGATGAATTGTTGAGTAGATGAATTGTTGAGTAGATGAATTGTTGAGTAGATGAATTGTTGAGTAGATGAATTGTTGAGTAGATGAATTGTTGAGTAGATGAATTGTTGAGTAGATGAATTGTTGAGTAGATGAATTGTTGAGTAGATGAATTGTTGAGTAGATGAATTGTTGAGTAGATGAATTGTTGAGTAGATGAATTGTTGAGTAGATGAATTGTTGAGTAGATGAATTGTTGAGTAGATGAATTGTTGAGTAGATGAATTGTTGAGTAGATGAATTGTTGAGTAGATGAATTGTTGAGTAGATGAATTGTTGAGTAGATGAATTGTTGAGTAGATGAATTGTTGAGTAGATGAATTGTTGAGTAGATGAATTGTTGAGTAGATGAATTGTTGAGTAGATGAACTGTTGAGTAGATGAATTGTTGAGTAGAGGAATTGTTGAGTAGATGAATTGTTGAGTAGATGAATTGTTGAGTAGATGAATTGTTGAGTAGATGAATTGTTGAGTAGAGGAATTGTTGAGTAGATGAATTGTTGAGTAGATGAATTGTTGAGTAGATGAATTGTTGAGTAGATGAATTGTTGAGTAGATGAATTGTTGAGTAGATGAACTGTTGAGTAGATGCACTGTTGAGTAGATGAATTGTTGAGTAGATGAATTGTTGAGTAGAGGAATTGTTGAGTAGATGAATTGTTGAGTAGATGAATTGTTGAGTAGATGAACTGTTGAGTAGATGAATTGTTGAGTAGAGGAATTGTTGAGTAGATGAATTGTTGAGTAGATGAATTGTTGAGTAGATGAATTGTTGAATAGATGAATTGTTGAGTAGAGGAATTGTTGAGTAGATGAATTGTTGAGTAGATGAATTGTTGAGTAGATGAATTGTTGAGTAGATGAATTGTTGAGTAGATGAATTGTTGAGTAGAGGAATTGTTGAGTAGATGAACTTTTGAGTAGATGAATTGTTGAGTAGGTGAACAGTTGAGTAGATGAATTGTTGAGTAGAGGGTTTGTACAATGACGTATATTCCTATACCATTCATCACCTAAGTATTAGCTTTTTTTTTAAAGAAACGTCAGCACGTATAGATGTAACGACGGGGGGGGGGGAGCAGGGAAGTAAGATTGATAGGTGTAATGAGTAAGATGGCGAGGAACTATATCAAAGGAAGGTAAGAGGAAAAAAAACAAACTATTCTGCCGAATGGTTCTCAAACAAATGCAAAGATTTTCATTGCTTGAAAAGGAACCGGGATAAATACCCATTTTCATGGGGCTAAACTTGATGCAACAGTTCATTGAAGCAAACAATTTACTTAGTTATAATCACTTGAACGCACACGGTAACAAATACTGCGATAATTTAATTAGTTAAATAAAAAATAAATTAGTCACCGTATGTGAAATCTTTAAATAAGCGACAGAACAAAACAAAACGAATGTGTCGCCCCATAGCCTTCTTATTGTTTTTGAATAATATCTTGGAGGTAAAATATTCAAGATGACCTGAAAATTAATGTAGAAGGTTCGGGTTGTAATAATAGCACGGTTCATTGCACTGACGGTTAGTTCGAAGAAGTACCGCCGCATTTGAATTAAAAAAAAAAAAAAAAAAAGGACAATTTTTAAATAAAGCTAAGAATTGTGGGTAGGTTCACACACGTATGGGAATAAGAAGCATGGATGCAAACAAAAAGAATGGCGAANGTTATAATCACTTGAACGCACACGGTAACAAATACTGCGATAATTTAATTAGTTAAATAAAAAATAAATTAGTCACCGTATGTGAAATCTTTAAATAAGCGACAGAACAAAACAAAACGAATGTGTCGCCCCATAGCCTTCTTATTGTTTTTGAATAATATCTTGGAGGTAAAATATTCAAGATGACCTGAAAATTAATGTAGAAGGTTCGGGTTGTAATAATAGCACGGTTCATTGCACTGACGGTTAGTTCGAAGAAGTACCGCCGCATTTGAATTTAAAAAAAAAAAAAAAAGGACAATTTTTAAATAAAGCTAAGAATTGTGGGTAGGTTCACACACGTATGGGAATAAGAAGCATGGATGCAAACAAAAAGAATGGCGAAGAATGCGTAGGTATATAAAAAAATATATAATATATATCTTGCACATGCAGTGTCATTGAAACCATATGAGTGGAAGCAATGACTTCTTCGCAAGAGAACCTTCACGGGTCAGCCTGTTGGTGGTGGATAAAATGATCCTAATGAGCAGACAGGTTGGCTACGACAAGGATACATTATCATCCACATCTCAAACACTCTCACGGCCACCCCTTACATCCACCATCCCACACCCCCCACACACACCGGGACTACACATTAAACCACATCCCACACATCCATCACACGCTGAATATATTCATCACCCCCCCCCCCCACTTTACCCCAGTCGGATACCCTAAACACACACACACACACATTTCACACAAATACATACACACACATACACCATACGGAACCTCACTTAAAATGTGCGTCAATGATACGAGGTTTATACAGAAGAGGTCACGTGACGACAAGAATGGCGTAATGCGGAAATGACCTCAGCAATGTATTCATACTTTCACAAACTCAAAAAAATCAACAACAAAAACAACAAACACACACACAAAACACAGCACCACCAAACAATCCAAGTAACAATACAAATGGCAGCACCACATATGCTCGCCACTGTCACAACCGATCCGATCCCATCTGTCGCCGCCCCTGCTCTCCTCCCAATTAAAACACCTCACCTTCCCAACGGGGCACCTTACCATAAATAGCACCCCCTCCTACACGACCGGGGGGGGGGGTTTGCTAGCGGCTAGTTTATACATGGCAATCCCCCCCCCTTTGATTTACGCAAACAGCCGGACACGCCCATCTCATTTCCGGGTCCTTAGGTCAGTTAGTTTATGGACACCCGCCCTCTACTAGCCGCCATCTTGTAAACGATATGCTTACAAGAGCACAAATAGCGCCCCATTTTGCTGGGTAACATGAAATACGGCCCTCAATCTGTTCATGGAAATACATTTCGGTTACCGCCATTGGTACTTTGTGGTACATTTTAAGCTACCAAATTTTGACGGTACCTCGAATTACATATTCCGAAATATAATTTGTCCTTTGTTTCTTCTAATGAAATAGTTTATGTTTCCCTATGTTATGTACCTAGAAAAAAAATCTGACCTTAGAGAGTTAGGTCGCTGAATTAAAAATAAAACTGTCTTTGCCAATAAGATTGTCAAAATAACTTATTTCTCCCCATTTATATCAAAACTTATCATGTAATATATATATACACACACACATATCTATTTCAAACTTTCTTTTGTTAAATAAAATGCTCATTTGATGTCGATGAAAATCTTTGTTTGTATGGTGTATGCAATGAGAAACTTGTTATGTACTGTAAACTTGGCTGTCTTTGGTTTTTGACTGAGATACTTCATTGCCCAAGTGTGGGGGCTGCTGTCTGGCACAGCACACCCCCACATCGTTGGCCTCCGGGAGCTGGGGGTAGGCGGGTAGGAGGAGAATTACCCTGGGTAAAGGGCCCAGTGTTTATGGGAAAGTTTAGTCTTTTAGCGGAGATTTAGTACGCTGGGAAGACTTCTCAACCACTTCTCTGAGAATCAGGGATGGGGAGGAGAGAGGGGAGGTCGGGGGCTGAAACCGGGAAGTGTCCTATTGTACGGGATGGGGTAGGCGAGGGTGTCATTTTCCCAAGAGTTTAGGAGGTGTCACCGCAAAGTGTGATACGCCTTGTTGTAGCGGGTCGTGCAGTGGATGTTGGGCTCATCCTTTTTTGACACCCGAGGGCCGTAAACCCCCCCCCCCCCGATGCACACCTGTGCACTGGTGCGCTTGGCGGCTCTACGGTTTTAGCACAGAGTCTCGTCTTACACGGGGATTTCCGCTAACTTCCTGCTTCGGGTGCGACTCTTTTAGGGCGCGTTTTAAAAACCTTTGGACAAGCCATGGCCATTTGGTCATTTCATCTGGGCATTTTGTTCATGGCAGTGGTCCTTTTTCGGTTAACCCCCCCCCCCCCGATGCACACCTGTGCACTGGTGCGCTTGGCGGCTCTACGGTTTTAGCACAGAGTCTCGTCTTACACGGGGATTTCCGCTAACTTCCTGCTTCGGGTGCGACTCTTTTAGTGCGCGTTTTAAAAACCTTTGGACAAGCCATGGCCATTTGGTCATTTCATCTGGGCATTTTGTTCATGGCAGTGGTCCTTTTTCGGTAAAAAAAAAAATATATATATACATATCTTGGTCATTTTAAATTACTTCTCCACTTTCAGCACTTTGACATAAAAGACTCAAATTCGTTTGACCTATTGATTCCTCACAGATCCGACTGCACCCGTAGAGCCCTACGAGTTTCCTCGACCTATTATAAATGGACGCTTCCTTTCTCTTCTCCCTAATTTTCGAATTTCCTCCTCCTGAAGTCGCCAGGGTCTTCTTTCGCGACATCGTGCTGGCTTCGGTCACCGTGTAAGGGAAGCCAGAGAGCAACCGTCGGGGGCAAGCCTTCGATGGACGTCTGCCTTTATGGCCGCCGTATGCCGGCGATACCTCGTGGGACTCTCAAACACAAAGCCAGTGACATCATGCATTTGAAAAAAAAAAGGAAGAGGTGGTGGTGGGGGGGGTTGGGGAGGGGGTGGACACAATTCCAGGCCAGTTAAATTCTCTTGTTTAATTTGTGTGTGTGTGTGACTTGTTCCTTGTTTTAATAAGTTGAAATATATTTTAGGTTACCTAATTGTAATCAGTAACACTAACCCCTTCCCCCCCACGCCCCCAAGCTCGCCTAACTGCACCCCCGAAGGCTAGCCCCCTTATCTTAGAGAAGTGGTTCTCAACCTTCCTAGTGCTGCGACCCTTTAATACAGTTTCTCGTGTCGTGGCGACCCCCTGCCGCACAATTATTTTCGTTGCTACTTCATAGCTGTAAGGATATGTGTTTTCAGAGGGTCCTAGGCGACCCCTGGGAAAGGGTTGAGAACCGCTGTCTTAGAGCCACCTATAACATTACAATACCACAACCCTCACCTTACAGCTGTTAGTGTAAGTATGTACGATGTATTTAATGCTTTCAGCACCCTCGCCCCCCCACCCGTGACGGCTCACACTCCCCCACTCCCTTCCCCCTCCCCCCACGGCGGCTCACCACCCCCAGTCCCAAGAACCACCTATCATCCACCCATGACTTCAAACAAAGCAATTAAACAAGGCAAGCAAGGCGAAACGGAGGAAACACATAAAATAACAATGAAAGACAAGAGGTGGGGGTGGTGGTGGTGTGTGGGGGGGTGTTGAGGTGTTAGAGGGGAGGTGGGGTACCACGAAAGAACATTTTCACCACCTCATGCATCACCAGTTTAATGCTTGCTCTTAGACCAGCGGTTCTCAACCTGTAAAGGGGGGGGGGGTCGCACGACCCTTTCCCAGGGGTCGCCTGAGACCATCAGAAAACACATATACTCCTACAGTTTTGACGTAGCAACGGAAATAATTTTGTGGCTGGGGGTCGCCACAACAATGGGAAATGTATGAAAGGGGTCGCGGCATTAGGAAGGTTGAGAACCACTGTCTTAGACGGTAGTGCGTGGGAGACGGTAGTGCGTGGGAGACGGTAGTGCGTGGGAGACGGTAGTGCGTGGGTGACGTTAGTGCGTGGGAGACGGTAGTGCGTGGGAGACGGTAGTGCGTGGGAGACGGTGTGCGTGGGAGACGGTAGTGCGTGGGAGATGGTAGTGCGTGGGAGACGGTAGTGCGTGGGAGACGGTAGTACGTGGGAGACGGTAGTGCGTGGGTGGATAGAGGGTGGGGAGCTGGTAAAGAGACGGAGCTCCTGTCAAAAACTTCAAAAAAAATAAATAATAATTTGAATGACTTTTGGAGTGGTTATAATCACCTTTCGGGAAAGAGTGTTTGGGGTATGACTTTTGGAGTGGTTATAATCCCCTTTCGGGAAAGAGTGTTTGGGGTATGATTTTTGGAGTGGTTATAATCCCCTTTCGGGTAAGAGTGTTTGGGGTATGACTTTTGGAGTGGTTATAATCCCCTTTCGGGAAAGAGTGTTTGGGGTGAAGACGTCTCCATCACAGGTACCATCACCGCAACTCATCTCGAAAAATGGGGTAGGGGGGCAACTATTAAATAGACAGACATATACCAACAATCAAATAATCCCCCCCCCCCCCCCCAATTTTTTTTTAAATATATAAAACATTCAACCCCGCTGTCAATAGAAACTTACCATCATGTTCTAAACACGCCCCTTTACCCATCCTCCAAAATCGGGAGGGTCATCACACAGACTTTTCGTAAAAAGAACCAGTCCTCTCAACAACTCCCAGCCCTCCCCTCCCCCACCAACCATCCCCTCTCCAAAACACGCTCTCTCCAAAACACGCTCTCTCCAAAACACGCTCTCTCCAAAACACGCTCTCTCCAAAACAC